>VDFB02279604.1:0-119231 GCA_007258455.2 Sequoia sempervirens | reverse complement strand
TTGGTGGGAAAATAAAAGGGCTGAATTGGGTTTGGCAATAGCAGAAGTAACCTGGGATCAATTTGTGAGGATATTTCGTCAAAGATGGCTTCCACAGTTGTATTATGATCAAAAGTTGTTGGATTTTGAAAATCTCAAGCAGGGATCCTTAACTGTCAATGAGTATTGGGAGAAGTATACTCGATTGTTAAAATATGTTCCTCAATATCAGCAGGATGAAAACTTTCGAATTAGGAAGTTCATAATGGGATTGAACAATCGTATAGGGGGTCCAGTGGATGTTCTGGCACCTTGGACTATGGATGAAGCTTATGGAAAAGTTGTGTGGCAAGAACAGAGATTGAAAAAGGATGATTCTTTCAAGGATAGAAATCGCAACAAAAACAAATGGAATCAGTCACACCAGAATTTCAAAAAGAAGGGATACAAGAATAATCAGTTTGATTACAAGAAAGATAAGAAGGGTAATAACAATACTAGGAAGGATGAAACCAATACAAGCAAAGGTCCAGAAAAAAAGGGACCACCAGGGGGATGCTTCAATTGTGGAGGAGAACATTATGCTAACTAGTGCCCCACTAAGAATCAGCATGGGCAGCAGCAGCAAAAGCCTCTATCACCTCAACAGACGGCCTTCCAGCAGAGAATTCATGCAGCACTAGACAACAAGCAGGCAGAATACCAAGTCACACCTATAGAAACTCCATGTATGCTTTACGGGAACCCAATAACCATTTAATAGACACTGGAGCCACTGAATGTTTCATATCCCTTAAGTTACTTGGTAGATTTCCTAAAAGAACCGGGTTCATGGCTAAATCATGGACAGTTGAATATGCTAATCAGACGAGAGCTCGGGTAGAGTAGTGTCTGTTTGAAGCTAGGGCTGAACTTCTAGGCTTTGCCACAAAGATTAACCTTTACGTGGCACCTCTGGGTTCCTATGATGTGATCATTGGAATGAATTGGTTAAGAGAACATAGGGCTAAGATTGATTGTTTTGCAAAGACAGTAGTTGTTTTGCAAAGACAATAGAGTGTGTGGATGACCTACGAAAACCGGTGTTAATTCAAGGGGTACAACGAGAGGTTAAGGTATGACAAATTTCAGCCATGCAATTAAAAAGAAATAAAAGGAAAGGATGCCAAATGTTTGCAGTTAAAATGGAAGAAGTTAGGGAATACAAGGAGAGCACATATTTTGATGATATGTTAATGCACACACAGTGTAGGGAAGGGGAAATGGAAATTGATTCTAGGGAAGGAACCTTTGCTGAAAAATATCCCTATCTTCGAGAATACCAGGATGTGTTTCCGGAGGAACTACCTGGGTTACCACCAAGAAGGGTCTTTGATTTCTCTATAGATTTAGTTCCAGGGGCTGAACCTGTTTCCAAGGCACTGTATCGTATGACCACCATAGAACTAATGGAACAAAAGGCGCAACTACAAGAATTATTAGATAAGGGTTTGATTCGACCTAATGTATCACCTTGGGATGCACCAGTAATATTTGTTAAGAAGAAGGATGGGACACTTCGTCTGTGTATAGATTACCGTATGCTGAATAAGCTCACCATCATAAATAAATACCCCTTGCCTAGAATTAGATGATCTCTTTGATCAAATGAAAGGGGCAACAGTGTTTTCTAAGATAGATTTAAGATCGGGATATCATCAACTAAGGTTGAAAGAAGAAGACATTCATAAAACGCCTTTGAGAACTAGATATGGACACTATGAATTTACAATTTTTCCATTTGGACTCACCAATGCCCCAGCTGCGTTCATGAACCTAATGAACGGTATTTTCCGAGATTGTTTGGACAAGTTTGTATTGGTTTTCCTTGATGACATTCTCATTTTCTCCAAAAACGAGGAAGAGCATCTTCAACATCTTTGAATAGTCCTTCAACAACTAAGAGAGCATAAACTTTATCGAAAATTGTCAAAATGTACTTTCTTTCAGAAAGAGGTACAATACTTGGGGCACATAATATCAGCTGAGGGAATAGCAGTGGATCCCGCAAAGATAAAAGCTATAGTGGAATGGCTAGTATCGAAAAATATACATGAGGTTAGAAGTTTCATGGGATTGGTTGGGTATTATCGAAGGTTTGTCAAAGATTTCTCTAGATTGCCCACCCCATTACCTATCTTCAAAGAAAAGGAAAGAGATTTGAATGGACTGGGAAATGTCAAGAAGCGTTTGATACATTGAAGGAGAAATTAACGATTGCACCTATTCTGGTTGTACCAGACCCTAATGGCCATTTTGTAATTATAACGGATGCATCTGGAGATGGACTAGGTGGAGTGCTAATGCAAGATGGAAAGGTAGTGGCTTATGAATCTCGAAAATTGAAGCAGTATGAGCAGAATTATGCACCCCATGATCTGGAGTTAGCAACTATTATGCATGCCTTGCAAATGTGGTGACACTACTTGTTAGGAAAGACCTTTGAACTAAAATCAGATCATCAAGGTTTGAAGTATATTTTCACACAACCCAATTTAAATGCTTGCCAAAGGAGGTGGATGGAGTTAATCTCACATTATGACTTTGAAGTCAATTAAATTAAGGGTAAGGAGAATAGAGTAGCCGACACTTTGAGCCGACGGAAACATATAACTTCCATGGTGTCAATCAACACAAATTTTAGAGCTCAGGTACTTCATAAATTAAATGAAGATGAATTCTACTTGCAAGTTTGTGAAGCTCTTCGAGCAAACCCACAAAAGCCTAAATATGAGGGTTTTTATATTGAAGCAAATGGACTTTTGAGATACAAAAGCAGAATGTATATACCAAATTCATCAAAATTAAGGAAAGTGATATGGAAAGAAGTACACACAACACCTTACTCAGGTCATCCAAGGGTAACCAAAATGCTGGCCAACGTTAAACCAATATATTTTTGGAAGGGGATGAAAAAGGATGCAGCTAGGTTTGTAGTGGGATGTTTTGAATGTCAAAAGGTTGTGAAGCATCAGAACCCGGCAGGATTACTACAACCCCACAGTGTACCAAACTGGAAATGGAAAATCATTAGTATGGATTTTGTACAGGGTCTACCGATGACAAGGAATAGGCATAATGCTATATCGGTAGTAATGGATAGACTCACTAAAGTGGCACATTTTATACCTGGGAATTTGACAAATGGAGCTTTTGTGATTGCACGGAAGTTTGTACAAGAAATTTTTCGTCTTCATGGAGTACCGGAAAAGATCATTTCAGACAAAGATGCCAGGATGACATCTAGATTTTGGCAGACTCTATTTTCTACTTTGGGAATCCAATTAAATATTAGTATAGCCTATCATCCTAAAACAAATGGTCAAACGGTAAGGGTAAACCAGATTTTAGAAGACCTGCTTAGAATGTACTGTATGGATCAGCAATATAAGTGGGAAGAATACTTACCCTTGGTAGAAATCAGCAATAAGTAACCTGCATCAAACCAGTTTAAATGGTAACCTTTGGAAGCGAACCGCATGGTAGAAAATGCAACACCCGCCGGCTTGTAATCAGGATATATGATCATTCTTGTGGACCCGGCACGTTTCAGAATGAAGAACAAAAGACCGACAAAGGCTTAAAGGAAGCTAATGATCAACAGAAGAGCTACGCTGATGCAAAACAAACCCCTAGACAGTTTGTGGTAGGAGAGAAAGTCCTCTTGTGAGTGAAACCGCAAAAAACCTCTTATCAAATTTGGGAAAACTTCTGAACTAGCCCCAAGATATGTGGGACCTTTTGAAGTTCAGTTATCGTTCAGCAGCATGTACCATTGAAACACCGCTCCTCGCTGGTCGGTAATAATGTTTCATACCTATCCAAAGTATTATGCACACTTAATCATATGATTGATCACTTTTGGTGTGCGGGACCCTCGGGTGATCGAGCTTGCTCGTGAAAGTTCTTGTGCGTCGTGAAAGCGTTTTATAAAATCATGAAGCTGCCAAATGCGCGTCCGGTGGAACCAATTAAGAAAATGCCACCCGGGAGGGGATTATAACGAAATCTTCGGTGCCTCTGAGATGCCAAGGAACAATTAAAACTCAGATGAAGGTAATGGCCGCTGATTTTAGGATCTAATTTTATGGGAAGCAATAACGGCCAATTACATCGGGGAAGCATGCGATCCTCCAATCCTTGAAACCCCGATTTCGCAAGAAATGGTGGCCGTTTATGTTAGTTAAGGGATTGAATTGTTTTTCTATGAAATGTAAATGGAAAGTGAGTTTTGAATTTATGGTTGTAATCGGGTGAAATATGAACTCATTTTCATGTATGGAAAGTCGAATGCCATATCATATATTTAAATATATACCTAGGAACGAGATCTAACCCTAATTATCGAATAAGCTGCTGCATCAAGCCGACGCCATCAGAGGGGAAAGGGAAACATCATCACAGAGGTCAGAAGTTGACAAAGGATCCCAAAATGCCGCAGTAGTTTAAGACAGCACTAAAACGCAACTCAATAACACCTGTATCGAATTTGCCAGTTAAACAAAGCAAGTCAATTTGAATTAAGCATCATCGTATATCTCTTGGTGTCATATATTTCAATTTGAGCACACCTTGGGAGATATTACCATAAAATATTTAAGTTAAAAATTAAATGACAATCTCCTAAGCCTATGGATGATATTATAATTTAAGTTAATGAAAGCGACGCGTTTCGGGCGACGGTGTGGGAGGGAAGGTGGTGACTTCACCACCATGCCATCTCTGAGAAACGCCTAAGAAGGAGAACGCTCGCGCCGCATGGAGGGCGCACCGGCGGACTCGCAAGAAGGCTTCACCAGTATTCTCTTCTCTCGCTTCTTCCATATCTATTCATTTGCATTTGAGAAGCAATTCTTTTTCACCTCACCTTTTCCGTATCATCGTAATTTTTCCATTATCAATCAAACTGCGAATCACTTTCTAGCTTAACCCTACCAGTACTGGGAATTCATTATTATCCTTTCTTTTCATTTCTTTTGCCATAATTCAATTCTCTACCTCTCTAATTGTACTATTCAAGATCCGGCTTATATTTATCCCCAAGTGTTTATCCTGCTTTTGACCGTACATCACCCATCTCTTGACCAATGACACTCATATCAGTAGACTTTGAATCGGCCGGTCCTCTACCTGTAAATTGTGGAAGATCCTGGTCATTGAGTTCGAAATTCTCCAGTTTCAGGAAGGAGTGCGGAGCTTCTTCAAGCTATAGTTCGACATAACCAGGCACATAAGGGGACCTTTTAAATTTGTTAATTACTTACTTTGTAATGATCTAGCTCCTCGTGATATTCTTCATGTGTTGGAAAGTGAACTTAATGATACACGTCATGAAGAAAATACAAAGATATTGTTTTATTGCTCTTTCTTTGTACTAGACCGAGGAAAGATCTTTATTCTCTTTCGTCCTGAATCGGAATACTTATTTGATCTTGTATCGAAATATTATTGTTAAATGTTTCCTGAATTTGAATGCTTGTTCGATCTTTCTCTTAAAAAGCTCTGAGATCTTTTTAGTCATAGAATAAGCCATCAACTTTCCTTCACACTGCCTCTTAACTTCTGTATTGGGGTCGTGCAACTTCTTTCTCCGCTTGAGTTCTTTTCATGTCATATCAATGCTAAGGGTCTAAAGGTTTCTCTTTCTCGAACAAGTTTCTTACTATTCCTCTATCTATGTTTGAATAAGCAGTTTGTTCTCAAAAAAAGAGAAACAATAAAGAATCTAGTCTCTCTCTTTTATGCTTAAAGAAGACAGCATAAACTTAAATTAAGAAAAATGTTTTCAAACCAAGTTATGGTAATATAAACCCTGAACCAAGAATTATCATGTCGATCAAGGGTGAGAGTGTTGACGGCACAGGTGTGCCATTAATAATAAAATCCTTGGCTAAGGTATGATACTAGATTAAGCATTTGTCAGCTATCAAGAACCAAATATACCTCTGGTCAGAGTGATATTTCTAGTTAGGAGTTACCTATAGTGAAGGATCGACTAGATGGTATAGGTCCTTGACACCAGGCTTAGAGGCATGATGATAATATGTGATCCTTGTTGATTACCCTCGTGAAGGGATGGGTTTCTTCAGTTGAAGAAACACGGGAGACCAGTAGATCTTCGGTTGGGCAGAAAAGCCCTTGATGATATTTATTTTTCCCTTGATGACAGAGTCAAGCTCAAGTATTCCAGCTACTAGACTATACTTTCTTCTAACCCTTTCTCTTTCTTAATTTCAGTTATAAATACTTAGCATGTATACTTCATAGCTCTAATAAGAGCTCTTTTCATTTGAAAGCAAAGAAAAGTTAGTTATTGATCTACTGTGATTTCGGTTATATGAATTCAGCTAGTTGTTTCCTTTTCAGCTGAAACTGAAATTTTAAAAGTTAGTTGATAAATTGAATATGATGTAATTGTTTCATTTGATTATCTTTTCAGTTCGAAATTGCATTGGAAAAAGAAAAAAAAAAAACCCCTAGAATGAAAACAAGTTAGTTGCATTTCAGTTGAAAACTAGCAGTTAGATTCCATTCTTAAACTATAGATTAGTTAGAGTGTTACAATAGTGGTATTAGAGCTTTGATCTTGCCAAACTATGGGGTAAATAAAATTAATGTGAAAAAGAGAAATCAAACTTCTCCAATATTTATGACTACTCCTATAAATCATGGGAGGATTCTTGAGTTTTCTAACAAAAGGTAAAAATATACATCTTATTTAGATACGTTGATGTGTATTTAGAAATGCCAAGATAGAGTGATGGAAATGTAGACTAACCAAGATAGAATGATCAAGCTTATGGAATAAATGGTGTAGTCTCATACTAGCATGCAAAAATTATTTTGGATAGAACAACACAAAAAAGAGAAAGGCCCATTCCAAAGCCTACAAACCTATCACCTTAAAAAGAGAAGAAGAAAGTGAAAAGTAAAAATTCTGGTGCAAAAGAGGTTGATGGACTTTTTGAAAAATATCTGTGGAAGTTTGATTCTTTCAAAGCTGCACTAAGTTTTGATAAGTGCTTGGAGTTACATGGAAAGGGCTCTCAAAATGAAAAAGGAAGTATGACAATACAAGAGAGTTTAAGCAAAAAGAGGAAATATCAGAACCAAAGCTACAAGGAGTTGTTAAGGAACAAATTATTGAGCAAGAGCCAGAGAAAATGTTCTTGTAGAAAGAAGAGAGTTTAGAACCAGAGCCACAACAAGCAACAAACGTTAAAGGTGTATATTTTTTATGGAAAAATAAAATCCAGCAATTTCTAATGATTTCTCACATCAATAAAATGTTTTGTGTAATGAAGTCAATGAGAAATCAGCATTGCATGATGAAGATGAAGACTTAATAATTGGAGAAAATATTTCAGTGGTTTAAAATAATTTCTTAGAAACACCTATTGATATTTTAAGCACTAAAAAGATGGAGCCATTGCCATGTGAGAATGGTCTACAAGACAACCATATTGATGAGCATGAATTTGTGAAGGACGTTTAAGTTGATTCTTATTCTATTTATAATTGTCAGTTTGAGAATGAAAGTGTTGCTACAAATCTCTCAAAAATACCCCAACCAGTGAAAAGAGGTAACATTTTGATTGCAACTCAAAATAAAGAAGATAATAGTCAAAAAGAGTTATTGCATCATTTTTTGTTCCATATCATTACATGGTGTCTATCATCATGGGAAACATTCTAACGATGTTAGAATGATGAAGGGTACAACTTCAAAAAAGGAAAGGGGATCCTTTCTCCTAAATCCAAGATTGTTCATACATAATGGTGTGGGATCCTAGTGTAACAAATACCTAAAAATAGAAGATAGTGTGAGGCACATGAAGGTTGAAGCTTTTAATGGGTTCAATATCATTGTTGCTAACAAATTTATCATATAATGTACTTGGATAAGCCAACCACTCAATTTAGCCATGGATGATCATGAGGTGTGTGATTAATTATATATTGAAAGAACCAACATGGTTATGGGTGTGCAAGGACTACATTCTCTTGGTGAGCTCTCAAAAAATCTTTAATCCATGGAGCAAAAATCTAAAATTGAAGGGAAAGATATGGTGTTTAAGAATATCTTTGATGGATCTTTAAGAATAGAAAATCCATGGGACAAGTTGATTGGGGAGTTAGTTGCTCAATGATGGAAGGCATGCAAATTATTTTATTTTCTAGTAAGCATCATAGTCATCATTTGATGCTCAAACTCTTTTGAATCATATTGTGGTGTTCAATAACATGCTTCTAAGATTGCTACCACATGAAGGATTCCAACATGCCATAGAGATATAACTAGGCTTCAAACCTTTCATGATCACTCCTTACCACCACATATGGTTGTTTGAGTCTACTTCATTAGTGGTTCATCAGAAGGAAATAGATGGCATCATAAGGGTGTGCATATCTATATAGCCTTGAACAAGAAGACATTCACATACCTCATTCCTAGGATCGATGAAATCATTTATGAGTTGCAAGAGGTAGTTTATTCACCACCTATTGATTTGAGATCAAGCTACCAATGTCCACAAAGAGGTTGCGTACAAGATATTTTTTAGATGCCATTTTGGATACTTTGAGTTCTTGGTTATGCTATGTAGCTTGACTAATGTGCTAGCCACTTTCCAGTCCATGATGAATCAAGTATTTAGTGGTCAAATGAGAACAAATGTTTTGATAATTTGATGTGTAGCAAAGCATGGAAGCATCATATGAGACTTAAATTTGATCCTTGGAATTCTAAAGCAATATACTCTATTTGCAAAGGAATCTTCATGTGAGATTGGGGTCACAAAGCTTTTATACTTGGGCCATGTCATTAGTGCTCAAGGCATGCAAAAGGATATAACACAAGAAGCCTTCAATAAGCTTAAGAAGGTAATCAGTTCATTTCTTGTATTTTCCATTTCAAATTTCTTACAACCATTTGTTGAAGAATGTAATGCTTCACAAGAGAGCATTGGATCCATGTCAATACAAAAGGAGCAATCCATAGACTTTGAGAGGAGGAAACTAAAAGAGTCAAAAGAGTTTCTCTATTTGTGAAAAAAAAAAAGATGTTTTGCATTATGTATGCTTTGGCAAAGTTTAAACAACACATAGTTAGTGGTATATGTATAGTTGAGACATATTACAATAGCTTGAAGTTCTTCTTGGACCAACATGATTTGAATGATTGGCAGCAAAAATGGGTAAGAAAACTCCAAATCTATGGTTTTAATATAGAATATATCAATATGGAGGGAAAAAAGAATGTAATCATTCATATCTTTTCTAGAATGTGCACTCTCTTTTCTATTTGTCATTTATGCTGATTGAAAAGTTTATATCATGATAGAATGTAAACAAAATACATTTGCTGCTAATATATTAGATGGAAATGTGAAAAATGGCAAATGTGTGATAATTGATGGTCTCATTTTGTATAAAGGGAGAATATTTTCAATGACTAAGTCTAAGATGAATCAAAAAAACAAATTGAAAGCTTTGCATGATGCAACACTAGCTGGATACCCAAGATACTCCAAGATTTGTAGGCAAATAAGAGAGTGGTTCTCTTAGAAGTGCTTCAAAGAGTATATTGTCAAGGATATCAAGGTGTACACTACCTACCATCAAAATGAAGGAGAGCATTCTTTCTTGTAGGTTCACTACAGCCATAGTTTATTCCTAAACAAAAAAAGGGAAAATGTGACCGTGGACTTCATCACATGTCTTCTCATAGTAAATTGTAAGGATTGCATTTGTATTGTAGTGGCTAGATTAAATAACCATGCACACTTCTTTGTTATCTCTTCAACATTCAAAGCATATCATGTGGCAAATTTACTTTTTAGAGGGGTGTTTAGGCTGCATGGGTTGCCTAAAAATATTGTTAATAATAGAAATAGCAGTTTTCTTAGTTCCTTTTGGTAGGAATTGTTTCATTTGATAGGTGAATAACTCACTCCTAGCACAAGCTATCACCCACAAATAGTTGGGCAAAAAAAAATGGTGAATAAGTAGGTTGAAAATACTTTAAGGAATATGTTTCAAAATGAAAATCAAAATGAGTTAAGTGGTTGCATTTGGGAGAATATTGCTATAACACCACCCAATATTTGTACCTTGGTATGGTTCCATTCATGGCATTGTGTGTTTATGATGCACTCGCTTGCATTAATTTAGTGTTCACAAATAGTAGAATGCTACTCATATGGGTACTTGATGCCATCATTGTCACAAGATTTACAAAGTCAAGAAACAGAGCCATCACAAAACATCTAATTCATCAGGGGAACCTACCTTTAGATGATGCCACTTGGATAAACAAAACTCTAAGCTGAAATCTAAACAATCTTTGAAGTGCAAATACAACCTCTATATGAGATCTTACTCTAGAAACCAAAGCATTTTGTTCTCTAATCTCCAAGAATTCAAGGGTTTTTCATCCTCAAATTTTGTGTTTGAACACAAGTGCTCAAGTAGTGAAGAATATTTATAAATTGGCAAAAGATGCAAACTAGTGAGGTTGTTTGACTTATATAGAAGTTGTGGGCACAAATTCCAACATCCCATTGAGCCAAAATAATATTTATTAAAATGATTTTCAAATATTTCCTCTCAAAATAGGCCACATAAAGAGTTGTCATAACCTCCTCTTACACTCTCAAAATAGACCATTTATTAGAACAAAAATCTCATATCACTCACAATCAGCTTGGATGAAAGCTTTTAAATTGAAAAACACTTACTTAAAACTAGTATGTCACACAAGCCAGCTTCTAATCAAAGTGCCAAGGGAGCTACAAACTTGGCATGGAGGATAGTTTGCAAAAGACCAGTCCCTACACCTCTACAAGGGCCACTCAAATGTGTTCATAATTTTGAGGTGCTTTCTAAAGAGCACACGCTTATATTGAGAGGCAGGGGGAGAGGTGGGGGAGGGGATTGAATCAATATAAGACAATTCTTTATTTTTTAAACTAACATCCACAATAATGTCAATTGCACAATAGCATTCACATAAGATCTAACAATTATGCTACACAAGAAGAACACGCGATTTATGTGGAAATCCTTACAAGAGAAAACCACAACAAAATATTGTTTTTTATATAAATCTCTTTTACAATCTTTGTAGGCACCAACCTACAAGAGACGCCAATCCCCTCTTTGACAAAATGTTGATTGCAAGAGGTTGTACGTGTTTGAATAAATGACAATGGAAGTACCACCAAATATGGGCATCGACCTTATAATTGTTCTAAAGAGCATCAAGACTAAAGTCGCTAGAGCATGCAAAATCATCTCGCATGTCACAATCAATGAAGAGTCTATGAAGTCTTGCCTTATACCCTTGACCGACTTCAACATCTCTATATGGGGCAACTCTTATTGTCACAGAAAGGAGCTCAACACTATAATATTTGGGACTTGATGCAACGGCAAGAAGATGTAGCGGAGTGATCATTTTGTTCCATCTCTCTTCAATGATTTTGTTTAGTTGTTTGAAGAATTTTTCTTCAAGATCTTGCTCTTTAGCATTTATGATGAATTTCATCTTCTCAATCATTAAGTCGATGCCATCATATACCTCACCCAAACAAGGCCTATCCATGTCGGTATAACAGATCATGCTCAATATGGGCTTAGTGAAACTGAGGAGATACTCAACACAATCCCACCAAATGTCATCTAGGATCATTTGCTTAACCTTTGTTGCCCTTGTAGTGCTAGATTGCCCCCATATGGACCAATTTGGTTGATTACCATGTTAGAAAGAGTCTCACAACCCTTTACAAGTCGTTTGAACACAACTGAGTTGGAGGCAAAACAGGTCTCAACAACCTATTTGAAAATCAAAATTAAAAAAAATACATGAATTAAAATTAAAATAAAATTGAACAGTTTACTTAAGTGAAACATATTTATTATTTAACTTACCTTCAACAGCTCCAATTTCAAAATGTTCTACATATGATGGTTGGTGACAAACATTTGGATCTCTTTGCCCTCAGCTTACACCTATTTGATCCATCAATTTTGATGCCAATTTTTTGTAGAATAAGGTTGAGAGAGTGGACACCACAAGGTGTCCAAAAAATGTGTAACTCTCCTCAATCAATAACCAGTTGCTCTAAAATTTTCAGCCTTATTTGTTATAACTTGCACAACATTTCAAGGGCCCACTTCCTCAATAGCTTGACAAGAATGTTGGCAATAAATGCACTATTCTTCACCTCCCCTTCGCAATCCACTGCTTTCAAAAAATTTCCCCTTTAAGGGACACTACAATAACATTGATCAATGGCCGATTTTTTGTATCTTTCCATCCATTAGAAATGATGGACACCCTTGTTTTGGCTCACGAATTGTCATGTTCCCAATTTGGGGCCCTTTCCATATTATTAAATTTATTATTTTATTATTATTATTTTTCTATTAGCATTTAAAAATGCTTTATTTTTCCCACAAATAAATGAAAGGTCTCAAATTGGGATATGGACATGAAACCTCATGTACTGAAGTGATTCCTACACACCTCCCACCTCTCTTTTTTCTAATAAGGTTCTATGCACCTTCTCATAACTTGGGCCCTTGTACCCTTTTGGAGCCTCATTAATTTCTTTCACCATTCGTTGCCAACATGGTGAGTGAATAACATTGGATGTCAATCCATTTGCATAGACACATCTCGCTACATGTTGATTGGCAATCTCTCGAGACTCATTGTGAAATGCCATTCCCAACGATCCCTTTGATCTTTTATGTGTAGAGGCCACAGGTTGTTCTTCAATGGCAGAAAAAAATGGGTGGCTCTCTATAGATTGAAAAGTAGAAGGTTGTGGAAGGGGCTTCATCCCTCGAGATTCTTTCTTTAACAAAGGATGATGGGATTTATGGCTTGCTTCTTGATTTTATTTTTCTTGCTCTTCAATATATACCAAGACTTGTGTTTTTGGAATGCCATTACCATCTTTTCCTGGACAAAATTTGATGCCTTGTGCAGGGATCTTGCATAAATGGCCTTTCACTCAACTATATGAGCTTGAATATCTAACTCTACATTCACTACAAATCCAAACATAACCCCCACCACCTGGAAGCTACTGTACCATTTCAACATATTTCCAAAGGGGAGAGCTTGGGTCTATTTGAAGTGGGGTCAACTCACGGAGCTAGAACCGGTTGCCATTCTAATACCTAAGAGTCTAAGACAACAAGTTCAATAAACAACACATTCGAAGAATTGAAACAAATGAAAACAAAAATATATAAATACAACTTAATAGTTAATTCATTTTAAAAAATTAAGCATGTGTTATAGATACCTAGAAGAATTAAAACAAACCAAAAACTTCAAAACAAAATAAGAGAGTTCATTTGTAAAAGAAATGTAGGAAAACCAAAAAAAAACATACTTCAAAAAAACTACCTCATTTGAAGAAATATTCCTCTGTGATCTCCTTGACAACAAATGAACTCTTGCAAATGTGTAATAATACCACAACAACTGACTTGGAATATTCAACAATCAATCTTCAAATCTATTCGTGCAATGGCAAGCAAGAAAATAAGTTCAGCAATGGAGGATAATATTTTTGTTTTACATTCACAATATCAAAAATGAGTTTTCTTTTGCCTTTTGGATCTTTTCTATGCCATACTAGGCTGGAGGGCCAGGGGAAGGTGTGTGGGCTGGGGCGACGTGAAAATTGTAACTTTTAGGGAAGTTAAAAAAATGTAGAAAATTGGCTAATTGGGAGCAGGTGTAATCTCTTGGGCCCGCTCCAGTTTGCCTGGCATTACCAGGCGAGAAATGAATGGGACCCTACCCGAACCCATAAGGAACCAAATCTTGACCTCGAACCTAGGCCGGACCAGTTTGGGACCCGGGCTCTACAGGGACCAAACCGGTAACTTGAGTTAATGTCTTGGCTGATCTTTTTATCTTAGCATTACATGTCAATATCTATTTAAATACCAATATTCATTCCCTAAAATTTTAATATTTGAAGGTTCAAAAACTATAGACTCTTCTGCATTTAAAAACATTTCATATGAACTTGTTTTATTTGAAACAAAAAATACTCCTTATATTTACAGTAACAAGGTTTGACATAACCTCAAGGATTTTGCCTCAACCTCCAATTTTTCTAGAGACCAAGCCTTTTGGATTGAATCTGCCAATGTAAGTTATTGATAGTGACATCAACCCACATTTTCACTAAGTTTTCTTCTTTGTCCCACATGCTTTCAAAACCATCAGAGCAAATGCACTAAGTCATTATTTTAGTACTTAATATATTAGATTTTAGTAACCATGAATCAGACCATCTAGCACAATATAGTATCGAAATTGTTTAAACTGTCATTTTGAAGCCTACTAGTTCAAGAGCATTGACTAGGGAGATTCCTAGGCAAGTGTTGCTCTCCATATTTTTGCATGATAGTGTGATGTATCAACTAGGAAACACTATAAGTATGAACAATGGGTGTTGAAACATTTCTCTTACATCCTTTTCATCTTTTATATTTGTAATCGAACATAAATTTATATGTTATATCACTTTAAACCTTTACAAACCTTGAAAATTCCAACCTTTGATGAACCTTCCACCTTCTCAAACCTACCAAAATTTCTGCACCTTGTTACTATGCTTATTAAAATATTTAATGTTATATTAATGGTCATCTTTTGCTTTTATTAGCTTTAGTTAATTGTTAGTTAACGTTTAGTAACTTTCGTTTATACTTTAGTCTGTTGTAGCTTCTTTCCGCTTTTTAGCATTAGTTTTCTTTAGTTAACGATTGTTTCGTTTTAGAAACATCGTCTTGTATTTCCTTTATAAGGAGTTCTTCTCTCCTCTTGTAATCATCCAATTATGAATATCAATTATCTTTTCAATGCTGACAATCCTCACCAGCATTTCTACCAATTGCAGCATGGATACCAATGGATTTTAGAACATATGCTCTAGTAGAAGATATTTGAGAGCTAGATGTGAGCAAGCTAGGATCCAATTATAAGTTGGGGGAATCATGATATTACTAATATTCAAGACCATGGGATAATTTCGCAGCTTATGATGCTGTAGAAAAAATATCATGCATTGACCATATTCAATCTCAAAATGCAGCAGTATTCCCCGAGGATGCATCCCTAGATTTAACAACTTGTCTTGGATGTGGAGATGGGGAGGAATCATCCCCCTACTTCATCTTCTCTATTTTTCTAAAACATGAGTATGTCTTCTTTTTCTAAGGATTGGTGACAGCTTGGCATCCCTGTGATAGCTCTCACCCAAGCAAAAAGCCCAAAAAAACACAAATTCTATAACAAACATAACCCTAAAAGGGTGGCTCACCAAGGCCCCCAACCTTAAAAATCTTTTATACCTTTCTATTCCTCTTTTACGATCACCAAAAGAGATGAAGAGGAAAAGAGGAAGGGAGAGGGAGAGGAAGGTTTTCTTGCAATTACTGTTACCAACAAAGACAAAACAAGGTACGTACATTAACTTTAAACGTCTATTTAAAAAATAAATTGCTTTGCAAATGCTAAACTCAAAGCTTTTCTTTTTTTTCTTTTTTTCTTTTATTTTCCAATTTCTTTTTTGATTTCAAAGTTCATTTTTTATCGAATTTAATTTTTAACACATCAAACCATTGGACAAGGATTTTTGTCATTGTTCGTTGATTGAAAAATCAGATTTTTTTCTGTTGTTTCAATTCAAATGATAGAATAATTGAAATTGCTGTTTTTCAAATTCTTGACAATTGTGACTTTTTTCATTGTTCATTGATTGAAAAATCAGATTTTTTTTGTTGTTTCACTTTAAATGATAGAATAATTGAAATTGCTGTTTTTCAAATTCTTGACAATTATGACGCAAAAAATGTAGATGAAAACGGCTCATAAATATGTTGCTACTGTGTTATGGTACTCGCCTTAGGTGCTATTTTTTTTTTTTTTTGTCATTCATGTTTTCATAAAATCCCTTTAAATGAGCTAAACATGTTGCTGTTTTTTTGTTTATATTAGTGTTCTTTTTTGCTTTTCTACAATTGGGATTCAAAAATGTAGACGAAATAGATTAAATATGTTGCTATTTTGTTTTGTTACTTGCCTCAAATGTTGTTTTTTATTTTTTTCATAATGTAACTTTAGAATATAAACTTTAGCTGGGCTAAACATGTTGCTAGTTTTTTAGTTCATCTTGCTGATTTTTTTGGTTTTGTAGACATGTCAAAAATTACATCATGCATTATCATTCAACCTTCATCATCCATTTAATTAAATAAATCAGGACTTTATTTAAATCAAATCCAAATCATACATTTTCCATCATTTTCTAATTTCAATAAATCAATTACCAAAGTCCAAAAAGTCAAATCAGTTAATCAACATTAAATCAGCATAATCATCATTAAATTAATCTAATCCTAACCTAATGTTAATCCCATCCCACTTGCATTATCTAGATCTATCCACTTGCACAATAAATCAATTTTATTGATTTATTAAAACAATCATTTTCCCTCAACATGACAAGTCAAACAGGGCATTTATTGCTGTTTTTCCTTGTCCCCCTCTCAGCATTTATGGAATTCAAATTTTCCTTGGGCACTCTTCCCAAATCTTGTACATACATCCATCAATCACATGATGACAAGTGTTCTCAATTCATTGGCTTGTTTTTGATCCCACATTGGTCCCTCTTCAACATTCAACATTTTGAAAATCTTTAAATAGGTGCATCATCCTCAAGCAAAGGGCTTCACAATCTTCACAATTTCATGCAAGGTTACTCTCTTCACTTGAGATTTAATCTTGTTCATCATCACTCCACCATCTTCATAGCATTTTCAATTTGAGCTTTTATCAAGGATTGGGAAAGGGTCACTAGCACAAGTGACACAAATCCAACTATGGAATAGGTAATTTGGTTTTGTTTTCATAATGCTTTGGTCTTTTTAATATCATTTGCTGCATTTGGAAGCATTTCTAAGGTATTTCATAGAGGCATTTTAGTAGAGTTTGCATAACACTAACCCATGCTTGAAGTGTAGTTTGTTTGCAGATTTTGAAAAAGATGCCTACAATATGGCGCTAGAAGGAGGGCTTGCTCATGAGTGGTTATCTTTGTTTTATTGAATACACACTGATTGATCACACTGATTGATCTTTGTATTTCAATACGTTGTTGACCTCTTTGCATTTCTTGTGATATATTTGGCACTCACTGTTTTGCAGGTTTAATGCTTGTCTGTTCTAAAATTTGAGCATTGGCCTTTACGCCTGTTCATTGTATTAGTTCAAAAATTTCTAAAAGGGGAGTTACGCACTGCTTTCTTTATGCCTACTAATGGCATTTGCTTGACAGCTTTATATGCCTTTTCAACAAATTTCTTTTGCATATAATCGTGAGGAGGAGGGCCTGCCTTTTTTGTGCATTAACTCTCTAAATTTGATTCCGCATAACTGTTTGTTAAGACTAATTTGAAGTCTAGTGGAGAGACATGTTTGTTGTTCATTATGTGTTAGTCTCTGATCTTTTCCATTTTTAGATTACGTTGTCTACATGTGGACAGCGCATTTAGAAAGCGGGCTTGAAGCTCAGATATTAAGCATGTACCGTTTGATTGACTTCATAAATGAAAATTTCTGACATTAAATACAGGAAAAGCTTAAGCACTTGTCTTTACACATACCATTTGCATTAAATTGAAAGTTTCTAAGAAGTCCTTTGAGTTCTCTGCAGGTATTAAGGATGCAGGAAATAATAATTTTGTGCGTATCAAGCAATCATTGCATTCTTAAGACCATATTTCTTTTGAGGAACTCTGTCAAAAAGTTCACATGCCTTGTCTCTTCACAGTCCACGCGTTTTGTCTAGGCTTCCACCTTTCTGTCAAACAGTCCACATGCCGGGTCTATTCACAATTATTGTGCCTTGTCTATATTTCCACGCTTTGCATGAATCCCTTATAGCAGTGGCGCTGTTAAATATTGTGGATTTTGGCTTTTACACCTGCCAAATGCATTTCCTCCATGATCTGTAAGGATCTCTGATTCATTGTTGTCCAAGTACGCCTGCAAAATAGAATTGAAGGCTTGTCTTTTTAAGTCATTCACCCGCCAGGTGCATTTAACTTCAAAATCCCTTTGAGCAACCTTCTGGTCGCACCTATTAAATGTATTAGTTCGGGAGTTTCCTAGGCACTTGGGATTAAAGTCTGATGTTCAGGCATTGATATCGATATCACAACTGCTTTTTTTTCGCCTTTGAATCTTGTTTCTTGTTGCGGTGATTGTAGCATTGAATGCATTGAATGCTTGTTTCTTACGCACAGCCAACAATAGAATGCATTGAATGCTTGTTTCTTACGCACAGCCAACAATAGGATGCATTGAATGATTGTTTCTCACGCACAATCTTGTGATCTCAACGTTATGAAGGCGTCCTTTCTTCCTGAGATTGCATTTTTTTTTTAATTCATCTGCTTTTAGAAAGTGCTTTCAATCACTTTGGTCTTTGTGTTGGGAGTAATGTCTTAGTTTCTGTTAGAAAGTAATCTGTTGGTGTCCTTTTTTATGCTTCAGCATTACCTATTAGAGGCAATAAGTGTGGTGATTTGTAAATTTAAAGCTAGCTGCGGTGTTCATTATACTTGTACTTTCTATACAGCAGTATGATTATGTTTGATGGAAGACTCCACTATGCATTCTTCCTTTAAGCGATATTCTTGCATATTAGGACTGATGTCATTACGTTGGACGGTAGTGTGATGGTGTTTGGTGGCGTGTGATAGTGATAATATTGCATTGACCAGTCATGTTATTGCTGGACTTCTCTTTTTCTCTTGTTTTGGTTAACACTCTCTTCGAAGTTATTACTTTCAGATGGCTGCGTGTTAAATTGGAGAAGAAAAAGCGTCAATTAATAACTACATGCTATGATTTTGGGGGGGCCCACAGTCAATATTAAACATTGGGAAGATGAGAGAAGAGGCTGTTTTGAAATTATAGACTACAACCTTCATCAAGAATCTCAAGGAAATTACAAGAGTAAAAGACATACCGGCTGTGATTTGTCACAAATGAATGCATACTATATATTTTTTTGTTTGTGGTTCATAGAGTCTTTGTTCATTGTTGAAATTGCACTTGGAACAAAAAAAAAAAACTGACTTAATGGATTCATTGAAGGTGTGCTAATTGGAGGATCATAGATATTGTCGAAAGGTCATGCTCATACTTGCATTTTTAATTGCAAAGTCAGAATTAATAATTGCAAATCCACTTATTGATGCTTCACTTACATTCAAAATCATTTGGAATTTTTTTTTTTTATCATTGGAAGTTAATGATTACAACAAAGTTAATTAAACAAAACTTGATCCTTGCATGATTTTTCATTTTTTATCTTGCAGGAAAACGAGGTACAAACGAACAACGAAGGTACAAAAGCAAACGAAGGTACAAGCGAAGGTACAAACGAACAAAGGCGAAAAGATGCAAAGCAAAAGAGGAGGAGGATTCTTGTTTGAAAACACAATGTGTTTTTTAACACTTTGATTTTTTTGATCAAATACAACTTCACGAAAGGAGGGAAATGTTTTTTTGAAAACACAATGTGTTCTTTAACACTTTAAGTGTTTGATCAACACTTCACGAAATTGTTTTCCTTTTCGTTTTAGAACATTAGTTTTCAATTGGGGCTAAAACGAACAATTTCATTTTCATTGCAAAGGGCTTAAAACGAACCTTAGAACAAACCTACTAGATTTCGTTTTGGTTTAAAATTGAACAAGGCAAACTTCACATTTGATTTTGGTGCTTAAAATGAAGTCATCATTGCTTTGAGGCTAAAACGAACAAGTGCTTGATTGTGTTATTTTGTCTTTTGAGTGCGTATCCTCTCCCCTTGCGCTTCGTGCGATCTAGGGTGCAAGAGAAACACTCAAAACACATTTTATTGCTTTGAAACACTTCATTTTGGGGCTTAAAAATTGAACAATCTTGTGCGAGTGTGAGTAGGGGCATTTTCGCGTACATTCTCGTTCTTTGTGCCATCAAAGATCGATCGAGTTACGGATTGTGTCTTTGCTCGCTTTTGTTTATCTTAGAGGGCCTGCCTTGGGGAAAAAGTACTCACCCAAGCGACGACTCAACCGGTAACACTCTAAAGCCAAGAGTATTTCCAGCCGGGATATAAATGAGGATTTTGGTTAAACGCCATAATCACGCGGTTGGCTCCGACAAGATGGATCCGAAAGGGGACTCTTGCCACGTTGGGTCAACTCCTACGAACGGAAAGTCCTTACTAGAACCTATGTGTTAGAATTTACCAAAATCCTTAATCTGCTTGTTGGTGCAAGAACGGCTCTCACCCACAATTTTACTTTAGTAGAGATGGAAAGCATGCCATGGGAGTTTCATGGGTGTTGATGCTTTGGCTGCCCCGATAAGTGAGTGCGCCGTGGAGGGGAGCCAGTGGGGTCAAGCATCTAACCATCCGCTAAAAGTAGGCGTGCTGGACTTGTCCAAGTGGGGACTCAACAAACATTGTCTATCACATCCATAGGGCTTGTAGTTATTCTTTGTTTGAAAACACAGTGGGTATTCGAAAACATTTTGCAAACAAACACTTAAACATGATCATGCAAATTTCAAACCCCTTTTGATAGAGCAAATACCTTTTGACAAATTTAAGTGTTGTTGCCTTCCCTTGGGATTATGTCCTTAGAGGTTTCTCATCACTTGAATTTATATCGTCATTTGCTCTAACTAGGGTTAACCTAGGAAATCCCTTTGCCTCAATTTCTTGGAACTCCCACACAACACTTTGTGGGAAGAAAAGGAATTTTGACATAGGACATCTTTAGTTTGAAACATAATCAAGAAAGTGTATTTGGTAAAAAGAAGTCATTAAAAGCAAAGATAAGCAATTGAGCCCCACACATGTCTTTTCAATGATTTCTCACAAGATCAAGATACAAAAACCCAAGAAAAGGAAACTTAGCCCAAAACAACATCAACAAAGACTCAAAAGGTTATATGATTTTAGAGAAAAGTTGTTGGCTAATTTCTATAGACATGCTTCAAGAGACAACCCCACTTTATATTCATTTTACTACACACAAAATCCAAGATTGTTTCAAGGGATTGGATACCTTGCTTAGGGCATAACACGTTCTTCAATACCTTGGTCTTGTTAAGCAAAAGTCTAAACTAGGGTCATTCTAAGATCAAAACAAACATTCATCCATCAAAAACATCATCAACCATAAACATCTCACCAACATTTTGAGAAAATCTTGACACAACTATGCTAGGCTCCTTTGGTAGACATCAAAACCTTTCAAACATGAGACTTTGAATTCTTCAAACATCAAACATCAAACTTGTTCAACTCAATTGTGTGTGAATGAATCCTTTTGCACATGCTTAGTTGAATTATCACTTTGTTCAAATTAATGGTGGATAGATGCATCCTTCTCCCATCACTAATTTGGATTATCTTTTGGTTAGCTTGTGAGTAGACACATCCTATTCTCACTTCTAGATCAAATTATCCTTTATGAGCATTAGTTATCTTTTTTAGATCATCATTCAAACATCTTGGGGATATCTCTTGCTCAAACATCAACATTCAAAAGATAGAATTCAAAGTCTAAACATCAAACAAACATCAATCAAAGCAAACCCAAAGTACCTAGCATCACATCAAGATTTTCAATACAAATTCAAAACTTCCATTCTCACCCATATATCCTACACCTTTCATCTTCACATCTTTGATCTTTTACACATCCTAGTTTGCTCTTTTATGGTTCAAACAAGATCACAACACAAGAGGAACATGGAGTTAAATCAAGAAACATCAACCACAAGTGATCTAAGCCAAAACATTCCAGAAATCCAAAACACACCACTTCCAGACCTCACTATCACTACACACGATCCACAAAAAGAGGTCTTGGTGGAAGACATCACACCAACAGAACTAAGTGAGGAAGAAGTTCTTGAGATGCTCAAACAACCAAAACTACAAAAGTTTCTTCGCGCAATGGCTAAAATAAATCCATCAATTCTCAACACTATTGAGGATGAGCTTCTTGTACCAAATGACCAAAACACCCTTCCGCAATCAACCACTTCCATTGCCACCATAGAACCTACTATCAATGAGGATGATACCCTCTTCAACACGCATCAAAACCCACTTTACAACCCACTTGGATTTATCGATACATCTGAGGTTCCTTACCATACCACCTCATCATTTTCCCTTGACACGCAAGTGTCTAGACCTTTGGTACAAGCAAGCTCATCCGAAATAGAGAGACCCTACGGATTTGTCTCTTCATTTGCACAAGAAAATTTTCCACCATTCAAACCATTCACACCTCCCACCACGTCAACACCATATTTTGGTTTAGGGATCCCCCCTTTACCTAAATTTCCACCTTTCCCTAACATAAATCACCCCATCCAAATCAATTCATCCAACCAAGGGGGTACATCGCATCTTTCAAACACACCATCCACATCAAACCAACACATGATAGCTAATCAAAATATGGTCTCTCAAATACCCACTATTTCGCTCATCTCTACCATTCCTACCACTTCACCTAGTCCCACCATTCCTATCACTTCACCCATCCAAAATGCACCTATCACCACATTCACTCCAACCACTACATCCACTATACCTCAAACTTCCACTACCCCCATCATACCCCTTACATCGCAACCTCCCACCATCGCTCTAAACACATCTCAAACTTCCAACACAATTCCGATCCCACCACCACCACCACTGCGACCAAGCCAAGTAAGCCATTACAATGCTTCATTCAAAGCATACCAACAATTGCTCCAACAATATCAAACAATTCGGCAAGCGCCTATAGCCACGCACGCTTCTCAAGCTTCACAGCAAAATCAAGCTCAAACATCGCTGCAACAACAACAAGCACAACAAGCAGCACAAGCCCAAGCTTTGTTGCAACAACAACAACGAGCTGCACAAGCTGCTCAAGCCGCACAAGCTGCACAAGCCGCACAAGCTGCACAAGCCGCACAAGCTGCACAAGCCGCACAAGCTGCTCAAGCTGCAAAAGATGCCCAAGATGCCCAAGCACGAGTGCAAGCACAAGCGCAGTACTTTGCACAACAACAAGCAGCCCAACAACTCGCATATCAGAAAGCGTTAGAGCAATACCAAGAGCAACAAGAAGCAGCCCAACAAGCCCTAGCTGACCAACAACAAGCATTGTTGGACCAACAACATCAAGCACAACAACAAGCTCTATTAGCGCAACAACAACAAGATCAACAACAAGCGTTGTTGAAAGCATACATGGCACAACAAGCAAACATTCCACCCATTCAAACACCCACTCCACCCCCCCAGAACACCTTCATTCCACCTCCTGATCCACAATTGGATGTCACCGCACAAATAAAATTTCTGTCACAACAAGTGCTTGACCTTCAATCAGGAAAGACACCAAAACCACAAAAAAACCTATGCCCTTATCCATTTGATAGGAGCGTAGAAATGAAACCATTCCCAAAAGGGTTTGAGATCCCTAAATTTGACAAATATCGCGGAACGGGTAACCCTGAAGATCACATCAGGGAATTTCAAGTACATTGCATGGAGGTGGCTCACGACGAAACGTACTTGATGAGATTATTCCCAAGAAGCTTGGCTGGAAACGCTATTGATTGGTTTTCTCGACTTTCTGGAATCAAAAAATTCCAGGAAATCGTGGATGCCTTCATACATAATTATTCCTTCAACACTCCCATGGAGGTTAGCTTACAGGAATTATCATCTCTCAAACAAGGGAAAAATGAATCATTCGGTGCTTTCTTACAACGATGGCGATCCAAAGCTAATCAAAGCAAGTGGTCCATGCCTGAAGAACAACAAGTGGGAACTATCATTGCGAATCTTGATGGGCCCTTGGCCTTCCACCTCAAAATGCAAAACATCACCACTTACGACCAATTGATACCTAGGGCGCTCAATATCGAACAAGCCCTTGCCACGCAGGGAGAAACTTCATCATATCAAGAAGGCCGCTCATCATCCAATTATCATGACAAACCACGAACATGGGCAAAGAATCGTAATGTAACCAATGATGGTGTTGTTGACGCCAAAGTTGTCATTAGTGCCCCACGGAAGAACAATCCACCATCCCAACAACAACAACACCAAAATACCAATCAAAGCAATCGACAAGTCAATACTGTGGTCCAACCATCCCATAACCAAAACACAAACAACATTGATAATCAGGGAAGACCACAGCGAAACAAGTTCTTCCCCAAACGAAAATACACACTCCTTGGGGAACCTGCTGAAGCAATCATGAAAAGATTGGTAGATGAAAAATTGATAACGGTCCCTACACATAATAATTATCAAGAACCATCGGTCAAGCCACCATGGTATAATGAAAATTATCTTTGTGACTTCCACAAACTCAAGGGACACACGACAAACAACTGCATGAGGCTCAAAAATCTAATTCAAGACCTCATAGATGACAAAATCATAGATGTGGAAGCACCATCAGGAAACAAAGATCTCAAGATTTACACGAATCCGATGCCGAATCATGGCAACAAAGGAAACAAAGATCAAGACAAAGGAAAAGGGGCTTATAAAAATGTCAACCACACATACGAGGGTGTTGTTGCTTGTTTAGACGAGTTTTGTGGAGTCATCACCATCAAAGGGGCCCAAGCCGATTGTGGAGTCACCACAAGAGGTGGAAAGGTTACCATTGCAGCACCATCCCAACCAAGCAGAAATTCCACATCCAATCCAAGGTCTAACCCTAGTGGCTATAATGTCTTGGATCAATTGAAAAGAACCCCTGCACATATCTCCATCATGGAGTTACTCAAAATCTCATCTGCACACAAAAAGATTCTAGAAGAAGCTTTGGCGTCATCTACTGTCCCCGCAGATCTAGATGCAGAACAATTCCAAGCTATGGTCGCAAATATCACCACACCTAACATTCTTACATTTTCTGAACAAGACTTCCCCACACAACCATCTCACAACCGTGCACTTCATCTGGAGGTGTACGTAAATAAAAAGAAAGTCAAGAGAGTCTTGGTGGATGGAGGTGCAGGCTTAAATATTTGCTCCTTAAAGCTTCTAAAGAATTTGAACATTTCAGAGGATTCAATTGACAAAGGAAAAGGCATCACAATAAGAGCATACGATGACCAGGAAAGGGTATCCCAAGGCACCATTCAGCTTCCTGTCCAGGTTGGACCCGCCATCATGCAAACCAACTGTCAGGTCTTGGACCTCGATTTACCATACAACATTCTCCTAGGGCGACCATGGATACATGCAATGCAAGCTGTAGCTTCAACCTTTCATCAATGTGTGAAATTCACACATGAAGGTCAAGAGGTTACTATCCATGGAGATCCTGAGCCATTTGCCTACTGCAAAAATCTAGAGGCAAAATACTACAAGATCCCGCAAGTACCCAAGAACGATGAAGGCCCATCAACACCTTACGTGGATCCCGCCACTCTCACTTCTGTGACAGAGACACCCTCCACCCCCGCCATCCCCGCCTTTTCTGATATCAAAGTTATAATACAAGATGATGGTTGTGGAAACTATTCAATGCCTAAGAATGCTTTTGTAGTAGGAGAGCTACCACAATCTCCTAGATCAAGAGGACGACCACAATCACAAGAAGCTTCAACATCTCAAGGATCCTATGAACGAAACCCTACCTTCACAAGTGCAGGAGATCTTGGTCAGGAAACATTAGAGGGGGACCTATCTCATCTCCTTTATCGAGATGATATACCGGCAGTTGAATTGCCTATGGATGAACGAAACAAAGGTATGAAGCTGATGCTCTTGATGGGCTATAACCGGAACCAAGGGTTAGGCCAAGATAATAACGGGCGTGTAATACCCATTATACCTGAGAAGCAAATAAAAAATCTTGGCATTGGTCATCCTACTCCTAAGGTAACTGTACTTGGTCGAGGTGCCCAGGATAGACGGAACCGAACGCCTCCTCAGGAATCTGTAGCTACTCCAAAATCCTCCATGACTTTAGGAATGCCCACTGATTTAACTGAGTCACCAGAAATAGGATTACCTTTGTTGTTTGAGGATACTAATGTCCTTATGATTAGCACCTTGTCTTATGAGTCTGAAAACCAAAGCAATGAAATCCGATTAGTCTATCCCCAACTGATTGATTACGACCAACGAGGACCACCAATTCTTGACATGTTTGAAAACGATAAGGCGCTCTCGGAATTCATGGGACTTAGGGATGACATTCCATGTGGGGATCATAAGGCAGGTTTTATCATAGAGCTGGATACACATGCATACTATGGAGAAACGATTGAATCCCTCAGTCGCAAAAATAAAAAATTGAGAATAATCTCCAAGTCCTTGAGTGAAAACCACCTTGTGGCACTCTCCGACTCTAAAAAAGTAAAAAGAAAGGACGCATCCAATGGTGAAAACCTCTCTGAGGCGCCTGAGGATGGGGGATTCAATCTTCCTCTTACAGCTATACACCAAGAAAAGTCAGCTATGCTAGCAGAAAAGTGCAACCCCATCAATCTGGGAACACAAGAAACTCCTCATATTACATTCTACGCTGAGTCATTATTATGCAAAGAACAAGAGGAGTTGGCTACCTTCTTAAAGGAAAGGAAGATAAATTTTGCGTGGACCTATGCTGATATGCCAGGATTGGATCCAGAGGTAGTGGTTCATCACTTGGCAGTCTATCCTAAAGCTAAACCTGTGAGACAGAAGCTTCGCAAAATGCATCCTCAAATTGCTTTGTTAGTCAAAATGGAGCTCAAAAAGCTATTAGATGTGGGATTCATTCGACCAATTGATTATCCAGAATGGGTATCGAACTTGGTACCCGTATCAAAGCCTGACGGAGCCATAAGAATCTGTACGGATTTCAGAGATTTGAACAAAGCATGTCCCAAGGATGATTTCCCGCTCCCCAACATCGACATGATAGTAGACATGACAGCAGGGCATGAGATGCTATCACTTATGGACGGATTTTCAGGATACAACCAGATTATGATAGCAAAAGAAGATCAACACAAGACGGCTTTCACTTGCCCATGGGGAACATACTGCTGGAACGTAATGCCATTCGGCTTAAAGAACGCCGGGGCCACATACCAAAGGGCCATGACACTAATATTCCATGACATGATCCACAAAACAGTTGAGGACTATGTTGATGACATCCTGGGAAAATCCAAAAAGAAGGAGGATCATATATCGGTCTTGAGTGCTATCTTTGACAGACTAGAAGAATACAAGGTTCGTTTGAATCCCAAGAAGTGTGTCTTTGGCGTACAATCAGGAAAGTTGTTGGGTTACATAGTGTCAATGAGAGGCATTGAGATTGATCCGGCAAAGGTGAAAGCAATACTTGAAATGGAAGCTCCTAGGACATTGAAACAACTGAGAGGTCTCCAAGGCAGGCTTCAGTCAATTCGCAGGTTCATAGCACAATTAGCAGACAAACAAATCCCTTACTCTCACCTACTCCACAAGGGGGTAACGTACAAATGGGATGACAAATGTGAACAAGCCTTCAACAAAATCAAGGAATATCTGTTAACACCTCCAGTACTAAGGCCTCCAATTCAGAACAAACCATTGATCCTTTATATCTCAGCAACTGCAGCAGCCCTTGGTGCTCTCCTAGCACAACATGATGAAAATGGAATAGAAAGAGCCATATACTACATCAGCCGTACAATGGTGGGCCATGAGTTAAACTATACATTCATTGAAAAAGCTTGCCTAGCAGTGGTGTTTGCATCCCAAAAATTCAGACACTACATGTTGGCACACAAGATCAAACTCATAGCTAAAATTGATCCCTTAAAGTATCTTCTTTCAAAGGCAATGCTTACAGGAAGAATGGCTAAGTGGGTAATGATATTATCAGAATATGACATTGAGTATGTGGAGCGCAAGGCAATCAAGGGACAGGTCATTGCAGACCAACTGGCAGATGCACCTATCTATGCGGAGAGCCCACTTGTTTCAGAATTTCCAGATGAATCCATTTTCAACATTGACATAGCTACTCATTGGAAACTATACTTTGATGGCTCCTACACACAACATGGGTCCGGAGCTGGTATCTTCTTCATCACTCCACAAGGGGATTGTATACCAAGATCATACAAACTAGCATTCCCTTGTACCAACAACATTGCAGAATACGAGGCTTTAACTATAGGTCTCAGGATAGCAGTACAGTGGAACATTATGGCATTGAAGGTATATGGAGATTCACAGCTTATCATAAATCAAGTGAACAATGAGTACCAAACAAAGGACGATAAGCTAACTCCATACAAAAGGCTGGTGGAAAATCTCAAGGAATATTTTGTTGACATCACATTTGAGCAAGTACCAAGAACCAACAACAGAGCAGCAGACGCAATGGCAACTATTGGATCACTCTTAGAGATCCCTCAAAATGTTCTGAAATACGACTTCTTGGTAGAGCAGCTTCTCGTACCAGCATTCAAGGTACCAGAGTCAGAATTTGTGTGCGAAATCGTTGGTCCAAATGATCAGTGGTACCAAGACATTTACACATACCTTAGGATAGGTATCATTCCCGCCGATTTGCGTTCAAGCCTTAGACGAACCTTTATCAAGAAAGCATCTCGTTTTGTCATTTTAGGAGAAACCCTTTATCGTAGAAGCATAGAAGGAACCTTACTAAGATGTCTTAACCCTGAGGAGGCTTCGGCTGCCCTAACTGAGGTGCACAACGGCATCTGTGGTTCTCATTCGAGTGGCATGACCCTGTCTAAGAAATTGTTGAGGAGTGGGTATTACTGGCCTACCATGGACAGAGAGGCACATGAATACGTCAAGAAGTGTCTACAGTGTCAGCAACACGGGGACCTCATCCATGCTCCAGCTCAAGAGCTTCATCCAATCATCACACCATGGCCCTTTTCACAGTGGGGACTCGATCTCATTGGGAAAATCACACCCACCTCATCCAACGGCCACAAATTCATTATAACTGCAACTGAGTACTTCACCAAGTGGGTTGAAGCCATACCTATGACCTACATAACAGGAAAGCAGATCTCAAAGTTCATCCTGAACTATCTCATATGCCGCTATGGTGTTCCACAAGCCATTATCTCAGATAATGGGACACCATTCAAAAATCAGGAAGTCCGTGACCTATGTGATAAATTCAAAATCCAACATCGCTTTTCCACCCCATACTATCCCAAGGCAATGGCCAAGCAGAAGCTACAAATAAAACCATCCTCAAAATCCTTAAGAAAACAGTCAATGACGCAGGTCGTGACTGGCATTTGCAGCTTAATCCTGCCCTTTGGGCTTACCGAACCAGCATCCGCACACCCACTGGTGCCACACCATTTTCCTTGGTCTACGGATCAGAGGCCATCTTGCCCATTGAGATCGAGTTACCATCCCTCAGAGTATCATTGCAAAACCTCATCACAGACGAGGAGTATCGAGTTTCAAGACTGAACGAGCTGGAACTGTTGGACGAGCGACGTTTGGATGCTTTAAACCATCTGCAAGTGTATCAGAATAGACTGAAAAGGAGCTACAACAAGAAAATCAGAAGTAGAACTTTCCAAGTTGGAGAATTAGTCTTAAAAGAAAATCAGAAGAATGTCCCAAATCCCAGCAGCAAAGGAAAGTTCGAACCTAATTGGTTAGGGCCTTTCATCGTCACAGCAAGCTACAAATCAGGGGCATATCAGCTATCAACACCCGGCGGAAACTCTTCAGAGCCCATGAATAGCTCCCATCTCAAAAAGTTTTATGCCTAAATCTTTCAAGGTATAGAACCAAAAATCCAAAAAATCATAAAAAGTCCTGAAAATGGTTACTCGGCTAAAACCTCGCAAGCAGCGCCTTTGGTAACAAATAAAAAATCAAAAAGCAAAAATCCAAAAAAATCGTAAAAGGATCAAAAAATAGTAAAGAGAAAAATCATCCTCTAGTGAAAACCAATTCGGTGGCACTTTGGGCAAGTACCTTGGTGAAAACCTAGAAAACATGCACCTTATGTAAATAAGCATCTTTCATCCACCAGGATCTTTATGGCTTGTTCTACATCATCCATCCATTTCGGGCTTCCATCATTCCATCACATCCATATCTCCATCCATCACCATATCCGGCCACATCCGCATTCATAGCTTGGTCCTCAGGTTTCAGATCATGATCCCTCCTAGTACTACTCGCCCATTCTCAAGGTCACTTTGTCCTGCCTTATCTGGAGTAGTCTATTGCATCACTGGGGCACATTCTCATCGGATCGATTCGTAGTATGATCTTAAAGTCCTCGTAAAATTAGAAAATCCAAAAACATCGTAAAACTGTAAAATCCAAAAACAGGTCAAAAAGTCATTTCAAAATCCAAAACAAGGTCGTCTTGTCGAACTACGTCGTCTCTGAGCTTGAACGTAGGCAAGGTTGATCTTTGATCATCCCCCGAGACATTTAGGTCAGTCCTATAGGAGTTCGTCACAATAAACCGACATTTCATCATGTATATCTTCATCCGTGAATCGACTGTTGTCGTACTAATCCACGTGGTCTCGCTGTATAACGTAGGTAAGGCTAATCTATCGATAAGCCCCCTCGGTGACCCCTAGGATAGGTCTTTAGGTTAGTCTCTAATAAAATCTCGAAAATCCCAAAAACATTGGAAAATCGAAAATCAAAACATTTGTAAAACCTCAAAAAATTACCAAAAATAGCCTCAAAACATTGCAAAATTCCAAAAACATCCAAATATTTGAAAAAATCCATCCACCTCATCTCGCTTACACTCGCAATAATCAATCATCCATAATAAATCGTCATCACCCTCAACCTTTGGTAAAACAGTCAGAAACAAGTCTAGCAGTCAAATGTGAAAACCTAAACTGTCAAAATCTCAAGTATAGGTCTGTCGGCAAGCAAGTTGATCAACTCTTTTCTTATCAATGGCATATAAATCATAAATCAATTTCATCATCATTTGATACAAAGCATTTCCTAGGATCCGTTCCGACAATGGGCACTTTTATCAAATCAACCACTTTGGGTAAACAAAACGACGTGTCATTAACATGTCCTAGGATCCGTTCCGACAATGGACATTATCTTTTGGCAATGAGTTTTGGCTCCCATCTTTTGAAACACATCCCTATGGCTGAAGGTATGAATAACATTGGCTTGCTTGTATACTTAATCTTTTCTTTTGATTTATCATATTGCGCTCATTCCAAGGACCTCTCGATGATATCCGAACGAAGGATTTAGAGAGATAGGAATGGGGCAACGATAATTATCTTTTGTTTGCTGTGCTTGTTGGACGTTCTTGTAAAATAACCGTAGAATACTTGCTGTTAGATATGTATGGAGGATGTTTTGGATAACTTGTTGACTATTGCATTGATTGGTTATACCTTTTTGTGTTTTGGTCTGAGGTGTTTAAAACTTCTAAAGTGCATCCTAGCAAGGTTTTTGTATGTCAGGTGTGAACAAGAATACTCCTATCTATTTGTCGAGTCAAAGTCCATCACACTAAATACCACACCATCTTGGTCCTTTATACCTTGATGCATCATACTTATGCATGTTATCAAACATAAGGTAAGTGACCATTTTAAAATCCCAATCCTTGATAAACAAATCATCATCATCTTCTATCATCATCATCTCTAATGAAGTCTCGACCAATCATGGACTTGTTGGATCCCTCTTGTCATCATCTCATTTCCTTTTCAACATCATGCATCCATCATGCATCCATCATGCATCCATCTTGCATCACACCAAACCATCAATAAATGCGCGCCACTATCATTCATATCTTTACATAATAGGAAATGTCGATCATTCACATGCATATCATCATCATAATATAGATCATTAGTCTAAGAAGCATTTCATAAATCATCATTGCATAATCGGCATATCACATCATCAATCTCATCCATCTCATATCATATCATCATTTAATTTGTTTAGAATAATATAGATTTGTTATTCTAAGCATCTTAAAATCATCTCATTTGCATCGTCATCCATAATCACCCATTTTGAACCTCTTTATCGCGAGATCGACACTCAAATCGAATCTTTTCGCTCGATCTCTCGAGGGGGCAATGTACCAGTGTACTTCTTTCCGCTGGGGCATCCGAAAAATCATGAAATTTTTAAATTTCGATCGCGGCAAGTTTATTCTTTGAACCAACGCAACAAGTACATTGCTTCAAAGAGGGGCAAAATGTAGACATGTCAAAATTACATCATGCATAATCATATTCCATTCATCAAATAAATCAGGACTTTATTTAAATCAAATCCTAAATCAATTATCAAAGTCCAAAAAGTCAAATTAGTTAATCAGCATTAAATCAGCATAATCATCATTAAATTAATCTAATCCTAATCTAAGGCTAATCCCATCCCACTTGCACAATAAATCAATTTTATTGATTTATTAAAAACATCATTTTCTCTCAACAATGACAAGTCAAGCAGGGCATTTATTGCTCTTCTTTCTTGTCCCCCTCTCAGCATTTATGGCAAAATTTGAATTCAAAATTTCCCCCTCTTGGGCACTCTTCCCAAATCTTGCACATACATCCATCAATCACATGATGACAAGTGTCCTTCTATCATTGGCTTGATTTTGATCCCACATTGGTCCCTCTTCAACATTCAACATTTTGAAAATCTTTAAATAGGTGCATCATCCTCAAGCAAAGGGCTTCACAATCTTGACAATCTTCACAATTTCATGCAAGGTTACTCTCTTCACTTGAGATTTAATCTTGTTCATCATCATTCCACCATCTCCATTTGCATTTGCACAATTTGAGCTTTGGTCAAGGATTGGGAAAGGGTCACTAGCACATGTGACACCAATCCAACTATGGAATAGGTAATTTGGTTTTGTTTTCATAATGCTTTGGTCTTTTTAATATCATTTGCTGCATTTGGAAGCATTTCTAAGGTATTTCATAGAGGCATTTTAGTAGAGTTTGCATAACACTAACCCATGCTTGAAGTGTAGTTTGTTTGCAGATTTTGAAAAAGATGCCTACAAGTCGCATCTGTTATTTTTGAGTCGCAACTATAACTTTTGAGTCGCATCTGTTAATTTTGAGTCGCATCTGTCGGTTTGGCTCGCTTCTGCTTTGGAAAAACTGCATGCGTTATATTCTGAGTCGCATCTGGTATAATTTGAGTCGCATCTGTCAGTTCGAACCGCAACTGTTAATTTTGAGCCGCAACTGAAAATTAAACGATGCATCTGTCTGATTACCAGAAAACCAAAATTTATAGTAACTGTCTAGTCAACACGGTTATACCAGTTTCAGTGGTCTTCACACAAACAGTCTTTGAAACAGAAAACCTGAAATGATTTGCTCAATTTTGCATCCTTTAGGTTCATTTAGTCATTACCATAGTTGTCTTCAGTTAGAGTTTACCTTCATCTTAGGGTACATATCACCTTGCATTAGACTTCTAGAAAGGTCACTTTTACAAACTTTAGGAGTAGTCCACCATCTATACTCTAGAAAGGTCATAGTGTCAACGAAATCTGTCATTGAACCTAGTCTTATCATCTTATATTTTGCCCTACAGAGAGTCATCCTAGCTCATCAGTCTAGTTAGGAAACTCAACTTGTCTTTGATCTTCGTCCTACATTGGTTCCTTGACTTAACTAAATTGACACCTTGGTTTGACTTTAGGCAGTTGGTCCCTTCATCTTGGGTTTATAGAGTTGATCCCTTTAGGGTCTTGCTTAGACTTTGCATCTTTAGAGTCTAGACTAGTGTCATCCTAGAACATTCATTATTTGCATAAGAAAACCCCAAAAACATAGAATAGAGTCATACAATTTCTAGATATAGTCTTGCATTTCCCGCATATTGAGCTTGTCTTACATGGTTGAAACTAGGTCTAAGAGAAGAGAGAGAGAAAACATGTCGAACCCAAACGAGTTCATCAATCCATTTTCTTCAAGACCTCATAAAACTCTATTAGACAAATTCACCACTAGAAACACTCAAGGAAATGTTACAACAGAAGACATAGAGGCTGCCACACAGGACCCTAAGTTTGCCTCTTTTGTAGATGAGTACCTAGCAAATGATCATCAATGGTTCTTAGGAAAATTGCTAGCTGAAGGTGCTACCTTACCTCCAGGATTTGACATTAGCACCTTACAAACTCAACCTACACAAGGGACAAATACCACGACTGTTAGTACTACTATACCTCAGGTCAACACAACTATGCCATCTAGCACGTCTACACAGAGTACAACTGTCCATACGTCCCCATTTGGTATACCTAGCATGACATCGGGATTTAATTTCACTACAGGGGCATCCTCATCCACTCCCACTGGCCCTCTTATTGGGAGTAAAAGACCTAAAACGTCAGCCCATACATCATATGTCGGTGTCACAAGTGCACAATCAACAACCACACCTATTGCTAGCATCATGGGTACCTTACCATAGTCGATGGCCATACCTAGTGCTCAAACCACTAGTACTATACCAAGGATTACACAAACATGAGGCATTCCCTCCTTCCAATATGGCAATCAGAATCCACTCTTCCAGACTGGCAGTCAGGGTCCATTTACATCGATTCCGAGTCAGAACCCTTTTTCACAGATTGGTAGTCAGAATCCATCCACGCAGATTCCAAGTCAAAACCAATTTACGTCGATTCTGAATCAGAACCCTTTTTCACAGATTGGTAATCAGAATCCGTCCACACAGATTCCAACTCAAAACCAATTCACTTTGATTTTGAATCAGAATCCCTTTTCACAAAGTGGTGCTTGGAATCCATTTACACAGAACCCAGGTCAACACTGATTTATGCAGATACCAGACTAGAATACATCTACCAATATGCTGAATCCAAATCCACCTCAGATGCCAACGTTCAATCAAAACCCATCACAGGACTTTGGATTTCAGAATACATACATGGATCCGCATAATCCTCCTAGCACATCTTTGACCCAAGTTGACGTCCTGCAAACACAAATGCACGCATTACAAATGCAAATGGATAACATGTCGGTCTCAACTAAGAAATCATTTTCACCAAAGGACATATGCCCATTCCCTTTTGATAGATCATTGTACATGACACCTTTCCCTCACGGATATGTCATATCGAATCTTCCTAAGTACAATGGAAAACGCAATCTAGTAGAACATATCAGGGAATTTTCTACCATATGCATAGATGTCGCTTACGATCCCACGTATCTTATGAGGCTATTTCCATGAAGTCTTGTAGGAGTGGCACTAGAATGGTTTTCGGCCTTAGATTCTGGCATTAGATCTTGGGGGGAACTAGTCGAGAAATTTGTGGAGCAATTCTCCTTCCACATTGACCATGAGATAAATATAGCAACCTTGTGCCACACAACACAAGACGAAGGTGAAACATTCATTTCTTTCTTCCAACGTTGGAGAACTATTGCAAGTAGGTGTCCTATCGAGATACCTGAAAAACAAAAGGTTACAATGTTTCAAGAAAACCTTCATCCAAAACTCAGGAGTAACTTAAGGGTACATTGTTGCATATCTTTTTCAGAACTAGTAGAAAAAGGGGTGATAATAGAGAAGGACCTCATTAAAAAGGGTGAAATCAAAATGACAACATCAAATAGAAACCCAATCGTACAAAAAACCCCCACTGACAGAAATAGATTCTGGTCTCGCAACAAAAATGTCACCAATGATGGGGTGGTGGATGCTAAAACATTACAAGCAAGACCCCTCCTCACATTACAAGGACCTCATACTTTTGCCAACACGCTTAATGCTGTCAATCAACCTCCTAACAAGGTCTCAAATACTCAATGTCCACAACCAAGGAGATTCCAAAAACGTGAGTTCACTCCCTTAGGGGAACCCATTGAGTCGGTGTTCAAACAACTGTTACAACACAACCTCATACAACTATAGGAACCAAGACAATACGATCCAGGACAGTTTAAACCAACTTGGTGGGATGACAATGCCTTATGTGATTATCATAGGACTAAGGGACATAACCTACAAAACTGTCGACAACTGAAGAATATCATACAGGATCTAGTTGACAAGAGAATTATTGAGGTTAGTGGACAAAAACAAAAGACATCCAACACTGATCATCAAGTCTTTTCAGACCCATTACATGACCATGGGAAAGGAACTGTCACTAGTTCGAGTACTAAGACCAATATGTCAGCCAATTATGCGAGTATCAAACATGACTATGATAGCGGCAAAATCATTCATTGCCTTCGGGCCGCTGATCAAAACATTAATACCATTACTATCAATGCTAATCCTGAGTGTGCAGTCAATACTCGTCGTACTAAGTTTACTATCCCAGGCCCTCCATCACAGCCAACACCTCAACCTTCCAAGTTACAATATAACCTACTTGATCAGTTGAGGAAGACCCCATCCCAAATCTCAATCTTGGAATTGTTGCGTATCTCTCCTAAGCATCGGTCTATCCTCGATAAGGCTTTACAGAACACCACGGTCCCTACTAACCTTGATGTCAATCATTTCTAGGAAATGGTGGGCTACTTGACCAATAATCATCATGCCACATTTTCTGAACAAGACTATGCCACAGACAAGACGAACCACAATGACCCTTTACATCTAGAAGTACTTGTCGATGACACCAAGGTTAGACGAGTTTTGGTAGACGAAGGAGCAGGGTTAAATCTATGCACTTTAAAACTAATTAAGGCATTAGGTATCTCAGAAGCATGCGTGGACACCACTAAGAGTATTGTCATTAAGGCTTATGATGATGAAGAACACAAATCAAAGGGGGTGGTAACACTTCCTATCAGAATTGGTCCTGCGGTAATGGAGACAAAGTTCTAGGTCTTGGATCTCACCCTCCCTTATAACCTTCTGCTAGGTAGACCATGGATTCATGCCATGAAGGCGGTCCCTTCCACATATCATCAGTGTCTTAAATTCCCTTACAATGGCACCGAAATAACTATAGATGGTGATCCCGATCCTTTCCAGTATTGCACCAATCTAAAGGAGATCCCTCAATGTCAAGTGCCAGTCAACCAAGAGGCCTCACCGTCTAAACCATCTTCTTATGTTGACCCGTCCACACTCACTCGAACATCTGTTTCACCCTCACTTCCTACCACTCCTAGGGTCGAGATCCAAGACAAGGGTTGTGGAGAGTATTACATGAAGACTTCTTATTGTGTTAGCCATTTTGTTCCTCCTAAGTCATATGGTTTACCTATAGCAGGTAGGGGACAATCTATGATCACTATACATGTTCCCCCCACAACAACTTTCACTAAATGGGGTGAATTAAGCAAAGAGGCTGTAGATACAGAAGATGTCACTTCCTGGCTGTACAAGGAAGATAATCAAGAACCCCTTTTACTTGCTCATATTCCTACAAGTCTATATGGAAAGGGTTTCAAAATCATGCAAAGCAAAGGATATGATGGACAAAGTGGTTTAGGTTTAAACCAAGATGGCAGAGTGGAACCAATATTTGTTTCTCAATGGCCAAAAGGAGTAGGGCTAGGGTTTCAACTGATTCAGATTGGCGTTCCTAGTACTCCATCACCCTTCCTTGAGGAAGTACGTGCTTCAGAAGATACCAAGACATCTCACGAACCTGTAGACCAACATCATTGTGACTCCCCTGATTCTAACGATTATGAGTGGGATTCCCTATCCTCTACTTCCTCCTTGGACCTTGACAAGTTATTTGGAGAACTCGACTTGCTGTTAAGTTCTTCACCCAATCCTTTAAATTCCTGTCCACCAAAGAAAATGACAAAAGAGGAATGGTTTAAACATTACTATTGGGAATCACTTGATCCTACCTTTTGGCAACCTCAACCATTTGTTTCTGATAGTCAAACCTTGGCATTAGGCCCACCTATTCATCCACCTAGACCCAAACCCAAGAGCAAAACAGACTTGGTACAATACTTTTGTAATCACATGAATAATTCAATCTTTACCTTGACTCCACTAGACTTTGATAACTCTGACGATGACATGCCCTTAGTTTATCCCCAACTCATAGATTGGGATCAACAAGATACACCTGTCTTAGACACTTTTGAGAACGACAAAGCGATTGCTGAGTTCTTGGGATTACGTGAAGGCATACCTAACGGAGATCATAAAGCTGGTTTTACCATTGACTTGGACAATAAAGCATATTTTGGGGAATCTGTTCAACCCTCCAGTCACAAAAATGAGAAAAAGAATAAACAAGATAAAAAGGATGAGTCTCTAGGTGAAAACCGAAAGGCACCTCTAAACAATGAAAAAGTAAAAAGAAAGGACGCATCCGAAGGTGAAAACCTCTCTGAGGCACCTAAGGATGGAGGTTTGAACATTCTCCCCATTGCACAGGAAAATTCACCCATGCTTGTTGAGGAATCAGTAGAAGTCGACATAGGCACAAAAGAGAATCCTCGATTGATTTATTTGGCAATGTCATTGACAACACAAGAGAAATCAGAGTTCCACAACTTCTTTGGACAAAGATAGATAAATTTTGCTTGGTCATATAACGACATGCCTGGGTTGGATCCTGAACTTGTTCTACATCACTTGCCTTTACAACCAGGTGCCAAACCAGTAAAGCAGAAGTTGAGAAAAATGCATCCACAAATTGCTTTATTAGTCAAGGCAGAACTCAAGAAACTCTTAGACGTTGGTTTCATTAGACCTATTGACTATGTAGATTGGATTTCCAATCTTGTACCAGTTACCAAACCAGCTGGGGGCATCCGCATCTGCACTAATTTTAGAGATATCAACAAAGCTTGTCCTAAGGATGACTTCCCTTTGCCTAATATAGACATGATAGTTGACATGACAGTAGGATATGAGATGTTGTCCCTTATGGATGGATTCTCAGGATATAACAAGATCAGAATAGCCACTGAAGATCAACCTAAGATAGCCTTCACTTGTCCTTGGGGAACATATTGCTGGAATGTTATGCCCTTCGGACTCAAGAATGCAGGAGCAACCTATCAACGTGCCATGACTACTATCTTTCATGATCTGGTACACATTTGTATGGAGGATTATGTCGATGACCTTATTGTCAAATCCAAGACAAGGGTAGAACATTTACAAGTTTTAGACAAGGTATTTCAGAGGTTGGAGAAGTATAATGTGAGACTCAATCCAAAGAAATGTGTGTTTGGAGTCAAGTCAGGAAAGCTGTTAGGTTATATCATTTCTAGACGAGGCATTGAAGTAGATCCTGCTAAGGTAAAAGCAATCATGGACATGCCACCACCCAACAATCTCAGTCAACTAAGGACATTACAGGGAAGGTTGCAATCTATCAGAAGATTTATAGTGCAGCTAGCAGACAAGACACACCCTTTTCAACATCTACTTAAGAAAGGAGTACCGTTTGCATGGACACCTAGGTGTGAAGAGGCTTTTCAACTGATTAAAGAATATTTACTTACACTACCTATCTTAATGCCACCTGTTGAAGGGAGACCATTGATTCTTTATATCACAGCAACACATTCATCACTCAGAGCATTGCTTTCACAGAATGACGATGAAGGTCATGAACGGGTAGTCTATTACATCAGCTAGACTTTGGTTGGTTATGAGCTCAACTATAGTAACACTGAACGTGCCTGTCTTGTAGTAGTATTTGCTACCCAAAAACTGAGGCACTACATGTTAAACCATCAAACAATGCTGGTTGCTAAAATAGACCCTCTGAAATATCTTCTTAGCAAGGCAACATTAACAGGGCGACTGGCCAAGTGGGTTATGATACTTAGTGAGTATGATATACACTATGTAGAAAGAAAGGCTATTAAAGGACAGGTCATTGCTGATCAGTTAGCTAATGCACCCATACAGGCAGATCACCCATTAGTTGCAGACTTTCCTGATGAGTTCATATTCACATTTGACACAAACATAACATTGAAATTGTACTTTGATGGTTCACATACAAATCATGGTTCAGGGGCTGGGATATTGTTTATCACACCACAAGGTGATTCCATCCCTAAGTCATTCAGGATTGCATTCACATGCACTAACAACATGGTAGAGTATGAAGCTCTAGTGACAGGGTTATGCATGGTGGTCAAGTGGAAAATTAAGGTTTTACAGGTTTATGGTGATTCTCAACTAGTAATCAGGCAGTTAAATGATGATTATGAGACTAAGGATGAGAAGCTTACTCCATACAAGCGCATGGCAGATAGTTTTAAAGAGTACTTTGACAAAGTCGAATTTCATCAAATACCTCATGTTTTAAACAGGGCAGCAAACGCTATGGCTACAATTGCATCACTTCTTGACATTCCTAACAACGTGCCTAAGTTTGAGTTCTTGGTAGAACAGCTTTTGATCCCAGCCTACGATATCCCAGATTTTGAAATGGTGTATGACATCGTTGGTCCCGATTCCCCATGGTACAAAGAAATCTATGATTACCTTCATGCTGAAGTCATACCCATTGGCCTATCCAATAACCAACATAGAACATTCCTCCGCAAGTCAGCCAAATATACCATCGTCAGAGACACCCTATATAGACGCGCTTTAGACAATACCTTACTGAGATGTCTTGATTCTACTGAAGCACAAGCAACCTTGTGTGGGGTGCATGAGGGTATATGTGGTTCCCATTCTAGCGGTCCTACCTTAGCCAAAATGATTATGAGATTGGGTTATTATTGGCCTACTATGGAAAAGACTCATATGTCTTTGTAACAAAATTTAAGCCAATGCCAAGTTCATGGAGATTTGATACATGCTGACCACCGGGGAGCTTAGTCCTATCCGCATCACCATGGCCCGCTTTTGCCCGATAAGGAGGACTCGACCTCATGGGTAAGATCCACCCCATCTAATGGACACAAGTTCATTATCACTGCCACTGAGTACTTTACGAAGTGGATTGAAGCCATTCCTATGACATACATTACCGGCACACAGATTTCTAGATTTATCTTAAACTATATCATCTGTCGGTATGGTGTCCCTCAGTCCATAATCACTGACAATGGCTGCCCATTTAAGAACCAAGAAGTCTACCACTTGTGTGATGAATTTCATATCCAACATCACTTTTCCACCCCATACTACCCACAAGGTAACGGCCAAGCCGAGGCATCTAACAAGACCATCATTAGAATCCTCAAGAAGACTGTCAATGATGCTAGTCGTTACTGGCATTTACAGCTTAATCCTGCCTTATGGGCTTATCGTACAAGTATCCGTACTCCCACTGGTGCTACCCCATATTCACTTGTCTTTGGATCTGAAACCATTTTACCTATTGAGGTCGAGATTCCTTCCCTAAGGGGTATCTGAAAGAGCCACGGTATTGATGATGAAGAGTACGAGTGTCGAGACTCCATGAGCTAGGAGGAATTTTTTTAGATGGCGGCGGCCGAAGGCCTTTGGACCTCTTCAGAAGCATACGAGAATGCGTAGCCGTGCGTAGCTACTCTTGAGGAGAGTTTTGAATAGGAACTTTTGACATTGGTGACTGGTTTTAATGGAGAACAAGAATCAAGCGGAAAAGAAAGAAAAAACGAAAAGTTTGAACCTAACTGGTTAGGACCTTATATTGTCACAGAAGCTTTTGGATCAGGAGCATACCAACTCTCTACTCCTGAAGGGGAACCATTGTCCTCACCAATCAATAGTATGCATCTGAAGAAGTTCTACGCATAGCTTCTGGGAGCCTTTGTCTTAATTAGCAAAAAATACAAAAAAATCAAAAAATCACAAAAAAATCATTATCAAGGGGAAAACCTGGCAAACAAGCGTCTTGGTAACACCAAAAAAATTAGATAATCTAGAAAATAGTAAAGACAAATCATTCGTCCAATAGTGAAAACCACTTCGGTGGCGCTTTGGATAGGTACCATGGTGAAAACCTGGCAAACAGGTGCCATGTGTACTCAATTCTGCTCCTGTGTCTACTATTATTCTAATCTACCCTGTACATAGTACCTATCCCTGTACATACTGACTATCCTTGTACATATCTCTTATCTTTCATTTCCATCGCTTGTATATACCATTCATAATAAGTGGTAGTCTTTCCCATAACTTCGAACGATTGACATCGAGAGCGTTTCATATCCCCCATCTTACCCTATTCATAATCAATTGGTCTTATACTCGACTGGGGGAAAACACTTGACGTGCGTCATATTGGTTCTTACATTGGCTATGTGGAAGACAAAACATCATGGAAAATCCACGAACATTGCAAAATGACCTGAGAAAACACAAAAACATCAGAAAACTTCCAAAAAAAAAATCCAAAAAATAGAGTCAGAGTCAGTCGTGTTTGTCAGTCTTTGTCGTTTGTCAAACTACGTTGCCTCTGCAACTGGACGTAGGCAAGGCCATCTGCCGATGTGCCCCTGAGGCATTAGGTCAGTCCATTTAGCTTTGTCTGTATCAAGTCTTGAGTCAATCCACATGTTTATATGACAAGGTCATTGGTTATGTCGAACTACGAGGCCTTTGCGTGTATAACGTAGGCAAGGCCATCAATCGATGAGCCCCCGAGGCTGCACTAGGTCAGTCCATTAGGGTTCATCGCATTCACTTTCACACATGTCTTTTATTTCTGTAGTCAGTCTTGTCGGTCAAGTTAAGTCAAACTACGAGGTCTCTATGTGTACAACGTAGGCAAGGCCATCAATCGATGAGCCCCTGAGGCCACACTAGGTCAGTCCTTTAGGGTTTGTCATCACACACAGTCAATTGTCAACGCGTCATATCAAGTCATGCATTACTCTGGTGAAAAGTCAGCAATGTCTCTGAGTCAAATCAAACAACTTGCTAAAACAAAACAATTCAAAACGGATCAACCAATAGTCTGCTACAAGATGTGTCCTTCTTGGAAATAGATGTTATAAAAACAATCAACCTATGTCTTATTCAGGATGAGTCCTTCCTGCGTAATTGACAAGGTCAAAATGATCAAACATAGCCTTACACAGGTTATCACATCAACAGCATCTGACTCAACGTCTTATATGATACATGTCTTTCTGAAACTAGGCTTTGTCATGCCTTATACAGATAGTCATAACATCGAAACCAGACTCACAGTCTTATCTGATATGTGTATTTCCTGCAATCAGGCTCTATCAATCAACAAATCAAACAAACAAATCATGTTTTGACAAATATTTTACTGGATTTTTGACTTTATGGCTTATTTATCTTATCATTTATCTTGAATTGATGACTGGGATTCATGTTACTAGCTTTCTCAAGGATGTCCCCTGAAGGATTTAGAGAAGCAACGATGTATCATAATTCTATTTTCTTTGACTACTATCTGTCGACTGTCTTTTCAATTTGATTTTGGGTCATGTTACTAGTTTCCTCAAGGATGTCCCATGAAGGATTTAGAGGAGCAATGACGTATCATGACCCGTCTTTTACTTTGTTTGCTGTCTGTGGTTTGTCTTGACAAAAAGACTGGGGCAACTTGTGCCCTTAGTATGAGTTAATGACAATCCTTGTCTGCGACTGTCTGTTATTAGCAAGTGGATGACCTTGCACTCCTTGATTTATGTCATATCATGGTGTTTTTCTCCATTTGTATTAGTCCTGCCCAATGATGATAAAGTGCAATACCTTTTGTGATACAGCAAAATATCGAAGATTCCTAATACTAACATCTATCTTTTGTCTTTTCCTTCTTTGTCAATCTTTCTTTTCGCACTAACAGTTCTTCTTTCTTGCATTATGACAGAGTCCTATGACACAAAACGGTATACATCATCCTGCATCAACATACATGTTAGAAACATACATACATATAGGCACATTTCACATTTAGATCATCATGGCATAATAGACAATAATCATCATTTAACAGTGCATATCATAAGCAATCAACTATAAATACATGCATCACATTACATTTGCATTAACACACATATCGTCTACATTATACATATAAGCATTATATTGCATCTCATACATATAAAATGCATAATCATGTAGAATCATATAGTACATACAATCATCCATCACATAGGCATATCATATAAACATCACATGTATAAATAAAGACTACATAATCCATATATAGATATGCATATCATGAGAATCGCCGCCAAAATCATATATATATAGCTCAAATGTGTCATATCACAATGTCATAATGTGTCACAAATACATGGAAGCCCGCAGGCTATCGGATCAAAATACAATGTCTCAAATGGACATCAAACAGTATCTCTATCCTGAACTGCCACTACCATCATGTCGGGAGTGTGTGGGAGACTGATGCTGGGAACCTGCTGATCTCTGAGCTGTGGGAGGTTTGTCATAGGGCCCTGCTCTACGTGGCTGATCCACTCCCTCTATGCTCACTGTCCGTGTGTGGGTCCTGGTCTGATACCTACTACTCTATGCCGCTGAAAAACTGGGAGCCCGTCTCTCTAGGGGAACCTCTGCCTCATACAAATCTTGGTAGTATCTCTCCCTCTCTCCAGCTCTGACCAACTCTCTGGCAAATGTTGCTGATGGTCCTGTACATAATGACCTGAGCTCTGTGAATCTCTACTTAGTCTCCTGCCGTCGGGCTACTGCCTGATCCCTCTCCATCAAGGCTTTGTCTCTCTCCACCCTGTAGGCATCTCTCTCTGCCATCAACACTCTCATCTGCTCCTCAAAGGAGGCAACTTGGGCTCATAACATATCAGTGTCGGGTACTTCTGCCTCTGTCTCATCCTAACGGACCCTGTCTCTCCCATCCTCCTCCTCGTCTATCTCCTCCAGGATCTAATCCCTGATCTCTCTCTCGTGATCATCATCCTCATCATCATCCTCCTGGTAGGCACCTAGCAATCCAAGGGCATCAATCTCTGCCTCCTCTCCAATGACCACCTCACCAACTGCCTCCTCGGCACCTATCTCTGCCTCTACTGGGATATCAGGGATGTCTGGGATCACTGCCTCTGCCGACTGCTCCTCACCACCTCTGGCCACATCTGGAATGGCCACATCCTCCTCTCCTCCTCTCTCCTCTCGAATCAGTGACAAGGCTGGTCCTCGTCCTTGTCGACCACGTCTCCCTCTCTGGCCTCCACATTGGCCACCTTTGCCATCATCCCCTCCATCACCTCGGCCTCCTCTGCCTCCTCGGCCTCCTCCTCTGCCTTGTCTACCTCTGGGACCTGTACCACGCCACTCTACCGGCGCTGGCTGCCCTGGATCTATCATGGGAATCGGCCTGTGTGCAGCCCACCACTGATCGTAAGCTGGAGTGGTCCCTGGATCTACTGGTCCACCCATCCATCCCCATGGTTGTGCCTGTAGCGCATCAATGTCTGCCTCCGCAGTGGCGACGGGAATCTCTGGTCCCCACAGCAATACCTCTCGTGACAACCTGGCAAACTCTGCTCTACCTCTAGGTACATCCTATACCTCTCCATATTGTCTCAGAACCCGGTCCGACAACTGCCGCTCTATAATGTGCATGTGGGACACTGTCCGTCCCACCAAATATTGTGTCTATCTACAGAATGGAAGATGCTCATCCTCATCTGACCACACCTCGCAACCCAGGTACGGCCTCCATGTGAACTCCTGCATCAGGTCTATCGTGTGTCTAAAATAACCAGTGTCCCCAAAATGTTGTTGAGTAGTGGCCCCTGCATAACAGAAAGCATATGGTGCCCCATGAGGTACATCAACTATAACCAGTGGTCTGAATATCTCGATATGCTCCCATGCCCATACCATCAGGAGCATGGTACCGCAGCTCATTGACTGCACCTCTCTATAGGCAATGTCATGCAGGTGGAAGTATAACATCCTCAACACACATGAACCCCAGGCATATACAACTCAGCGCTCTAGCATTCCCACTAACATCTCTCCCCATCCTACAGGGAATCCATGTCCTCGGCGGTCAAGCAGTACTATGCCGCCTATCAAAGTCACTACTAGACAGTCTAACTGTCTATACCTCTGAGCCAATACCCACCACCTAATCTCGTAATCATCAACCCCTAGTTGTCTAACGTCAGCATGGGGATAATATCTGCACATCCCAGCTATACCCCTCTGGGTATCGTAGACCACTCGTGTCCCTCTAATCGACAGTCTCAATATCTTATATATGTCATCCAACGTCACCGTGGCCTCCCTGGTCAGAAGGTGGAAGGAAGACATCTCCGAGTGCCACCGCTTGCATAGTGCTGTTAGTAACCCTCGATTTTCCCGAATCTAGGGCATATCAGTCACATGTAACAAACCCAAATGCCATAACGTTCGTCGCTGGGCCGGCTGCAAGCTGTCTCTGAATCGAAACGTGGTAGGTCTCGACTCCCGTGTATAGATAGGGTCCAATACAACCTGAAACAACATCATATATGCCTTAGGTCAACCTAAATCATCTATCCTAGTGAAAAATGCAAATGCGTCGTTATTTTGCAAATGCGTCATTCTTTTACACATGTGTCGCTTTTCCACAAATGCGGTTCAAAAATTACATATGCGTCATTATTAATCAAATTCGGTTAATAACAATCAAATGCATCACAAAACTATCATTTACGTTGCATAATCTCAAATGCATTTCTAAATAAGCAAATGCAGCTATAGCTATTCATATGCGTTTAAGGAAATCACATGCGTATTAAAATAAACAAATGCGTCTATGAATATGCACATGCGTTGCAAAATTTCAAATGCGTAACAAAATAAACACATGCATTTAGTCGCTAAAACCTAAGCTAGCCGACCGGCGTTAAAATTCAAATGCGGCTTTTCGTGAACACATGCGTCATTCGCGCATACACATGCGGTGCACAATTAAACGTGACGCAGAACTTAAAATGCAATAAATGTCTTAAAATACGCGCAAATTAAAAAATTTCAAAAGAAAAGTTTTAGGTCCATACTGGGGGGTCCGCGCCGACTGGTCTCTGGTATGTCCTGATCCTGTATGCATGATGATGGGTGGCTGGAACTGGAGACATCCTCGCTGAAAGTCAGAGCAAATTTTGAAATCTCTAAGCTAGGTGGGTGCAAATGAATAGTCTTTCACCCCAATTCCAATATATACCTAGGGCTTAGGTGGCATTTCCTCCCTTCTGGCCATGTAAACTTCCATTTTCTATCATCCCATACCCGTCCCTCCCGTTTCCGAACCCAATTTCGTCAACTGCATTGCCTTTCTGCCTATTTACTGGACTAATCGGGCGCATTTCCAAATTTTTCTGACCCTTTCAAAAATTTGTCAATTTTCCCGAGGGGGCATACCTTCACCTGTTCTAATCCGGAGCTTGACTGGGGCATATTTCTTATCGATTTTCTTTGACACAACGCCGAAATGACATTGTATCAAAGAGGGGCAAATGTAGACACCGAAATTGGTTTAAGCCTGCGACTTCCATATTCTTCATAATTCTTATTATTCATAGTCATGATTAAATAATGTTAATTATTTAATTATTCATCTTAACATTAATTCATTTATTAATTAAATAATCTTAATTATTTAATTAGTTCATCTTTGTTTATTTCTTCTAATTAATTAAATAAATGCTTGTTATTTAATTATCTTACTAATTAACCTTATTCTTCTGGTTAAATTAAATAAATCATTATTTAATTTATTCTTTATCATATTTCAACTATAATTAAATAAATTCTTAATTTATTTAATTATTCATTTAAAATCCCTTCATCACTTAAATAAATATTATTTAATTATTCTTCGAATATCGAGTCTTGAATTAAATAAATTATTTAATTCATTAATTCTATTTTAACTCATTCTTCTATATTTTAGATAATTATGTGAGTTATCTAAGTATTCACTTTTACTCGACTCGACATCTATTTTAATCATTCAGTTAACTATTCATTCGATGTCTGAGTGGCGTCTTTGAGTAATCTCTTCTTCAGATCATGCAATCCTCCAGTTCTAACTCATTTGTGTGCACATGCATATTAATTAAATATTCTTATTTAATTAATTAAATGTTGTGCGTGCGTTCGAACAGAGAGTCGCTTTAATCAATCTTTATCTTTATCATGCAAAGATATTTCTTATGTTTTCGAATGCCGAACTGAAGATTAAATTATTTGTTTAATCTTTAATTCTATTTCTAATTCGAATCACTCATGTCACTTCTATCAGTTATCTGAATGCATGTCTAATTAGTCAATCTCAACCGTTCGTTGATCTTTCAATCTTGACCTGTCGTTCGATCAATTTTCTATAAATTGATTTGTCATTCTTCATTCCAATCTCTCTCGAAATCTCTCTCAAAAACTCTCTCGCGAATTTTATAACTTTGGAGAGCACTTTGTCTTGAATCTTCGATATTTTGTTAATCACTATCTTAGGCTATACTTGCACGAACTTGAAAATCTGAGGGCAATTATACTACACAAGCAAAATGGAGAAGGGCAATCGAGATGAATCATGGAAATACGTTTGAAGGTTGGTGAGATTGTTCTAGTTTTTAATTACGTTTTTGACTTCCCATGTTCTTTGTTGCTTAACGAATGAATTTGCATGTTAGATTTTGGTATTGTATGCATGTGTGCTTCTAATCAAATCTTCCTTGTTGTCTATTGTGCAAAGCTAATCATTTTCAGGTGTTACAATTATTATCTAATGTGGGTGTGGTTGAATTTCCTTAAATGTTAGATTTTGGATTTGAACTTAAGAAGGAAATTTTGGGGTTATCAAATATTTTCTTTATTATTTGTGTAAAATTAAACCCCTATAGTGATAACTATTGGCAACACAAGGGTAGACAACTAAGAGGAGAGGGGTGAATCAGTTGTCTCAGAAATTTAAACTTATCAAACTTATTAACCTTATTCTCAGATCTGATAAATAACCATGAAAGAATAAACCATCAATACATTAGAAATACACATAATACCAAGTTTTTTTTACGTGGAAACCTTGTTAGGGAAAAACCACGGTGGAGGTTAGTCCACAATATTATACCCTATTAAAAGTATAAAGAATAAAATGGGTAATGCACATGCATTCAAGCGCACTGCCTAGAGCTCACTGCTCAAATACAACAAGGAAGACTCACTATCTTACAAAATATTTGGATTACATCCACAAGATTTTGAATTGAGAAAATAGCATCTGCTAATGCCTGATTACAATTTCAATTAAGCACATGAACACTTCTTCACACTCTGATCACTCTTCTTCACACTTTCCTTCTACCTTCGAATGATTAGGACATTATTCACACATCTCATACATGAGCACGCCTTCAAATGGAATAAACAATCACTTATATATATCCACAACAAAAGATTACACTACTACATGTCGGCCTCAACAAAATAATAAAACATATGCAAATTCTCAGCCCAAAACAATAAATAATTTTCAATGTGAATCGACCAATGTCGGCCACAACATAAAGAAAACCCAAAACAAAATTCTCAAACATGAAAAACCTTCAAAAATTATTCCTCGAAGATCCACAACACGCTACAACACCTTGTCGACCATGAACATGAAAAACATGAACACGCAAGAGAAAATCTCTAATTGTGAGCACAACGATCAATGCGGACATGCACCATAGATAGAGCACAATCTAGAAACATCCAAAAACATCATGAATCACTAGAGAAGCATCCGCAACAACTGAACTTACTAGAATCACATCATCTTCATTCAGGAACACCAACTGAAGCAACAGAATGACTGTCAGAACACAACTTCTCATAACTTGATCAAATCTTCATGTGGATCTCTGAAACTTAACATGGATAAACTAGATATACTTGACAAAAAACCCTTTAATCCACAACCACTGATGATCAATGTACTGAGCTAACCAACAGATTGGACTTCACTTCACCACTGACAACCTACAACTTATTTCATTACAATTTTCTCAATATCGTCAACATATACAGCTTCTAAGACATTAATGCCAATAGTGTTGACATCAATGACAACCACATATCAGCAAAAAAACCACAACATCCAATAATATCCCCCTTTTGCATTGATGGCAACACATGATGTGAAAAACACCATCAACACAACTATCTTTAGCACTTTCTCCCCCTTAGATTCTAGCTCTTTTCTCCTCAACTCTTTGACGCGACTCTTCTCCCCACATGAATCTTCTCCCCAGATAATTCATAGTTTTTCACATGAATCTTCTCCCCCTTTGACATCAATGACAAAGATCTCTTTTCTCCACACAAGCTTTGAACCACATATCTAAACATCTGACTACTCCCCTTGAGTAGCAACCACCACAACATCAATTTGGATCAAGATATGACTATGAAATTCACATATTGATGCAAGTCAATGCATCTTAGTTTTGATTAGGAGGGGTAACCACCCCTAGCTTCCCTCTAAGATACTCAAAAGTATCCTTAGGCAATGGTTTGGTAAAGCTATCTACAATTTTTTCCTTATTAGGCACATACTCCAATTTGACTTCCTTTTCACTCACCTTCTCTCTCAAAAAGTGAAACTTGATAGATATATGCTTGGTTTTTGAATGTAGCACCAAATTCTTAGAAATTTTAATTGCACTTGAATTCTCACAAAATATAGCAATAGGTTCATCATACACAATTCTGATATCTTTCAACATCTGCTTCATCCATAATACTTGAGTACAATTATTAGCAGCAACAATGTATTATGCCTCTGCAATAGATAAAGAAATGGCATTCTACTTCTTACTTAACCATTAAATCAGCTTCTTACCCAAGAAAAATTCACCACCACTAGTACTCTCTTTTTGTCATTCACATCTCTTGCCCAATCAACATTAGTAAAAGCACTCAAAGTAAGATTAACATCTTTAGGATACCACTGACCAAAATCAATTGTCCCCTTCAAGTATCTAAAAATCCTCTTCATAGCAGTCACATGAGATTCCTTAGGATCAGCTTGAAATCTTGCAACAATGCATACAACATTCATGATATCAGGTCTAGTTTGAGTCAAATAAAGCAATCCACCAATCATCAATCTATATCTAGTTTGATTTTATTTTGGATAATCATCATCTTGTGTCAACTTGCATCTAGTCACCATAGGTGTACCAACTGACTCTGAATCTTCCATACCAAACTTCTTTAGCAATTCTTTCACATACTTGGACTGACATATGAAGATTCCTTTATCTAGCTGAGTAATTTGCAATCCCAAAAATAATTTTATATCTCCAATCATAGACATCTCAAACTAATTTTCCATCTCATCAACAAACTTCATGCACAAACTATCATCTCCTCCAAAAATGATATCATCAAAAAAGACTTCAACAATCAAATATTTATCATCATCAATCTTGAAATACAAATTACTATCAATAGTAGGTCTTTATTAAATCCAAGCTTCAACAAATACTTGTCCAATCTGGCATACCATGCTCTTGGGGCTTGCTTAAGTCCATACAATGCTTTCTTCAACCGAAAAACAATGTCTCCTTGATCAATCAATTGAAATCCATCAAGTTGCTCAACATACACTTATTCTTCCAATTCCCCATTTAGAAATGTTGACTTGATATCCATGTAATAAACCTTGTAGTTTTTGTAAGCAAGAAATAGTCTCACAACTTCAATCCTAGCAATAGGGGTAAAATTTTCTTCAAAGTCAATTCCTTCCATCTAGGAATATCCTTTGCACACAAGTCTTGATTTGTTTCTAACAACTTCACCTTGCTAATTCAACTTGTTTCTAAAGACCCATTTAGTTCCATTTACATTTTTGTCCTTAGGTCTAGGAACAAGAATCCATGTATTATTCTTCTCAATTTGTTATAGTTCTTCTTTCATTGCTTCCACCCAATGTTCATCTTTGCATGCTTCATTAACACTATTCGACTCAGTCTTTGAAATCAAACTGTATTATTCTGCAATTTTTCTCCTAGTCTGAACACCTTTATTCTTATCACCTATAATCTAATCTTCTAAATGATTTAGTCTTACATACCTTGAAGTCTTAGGATGTTCTTTAACTTTTGGCTCTTGTGATCTCTCTTCTGCATTTTAACTAGTTCCTTCCTCTTGATTTTCTTGATTCACCGGAATCATTTGAACTTGATTTTGAATCTAAACTTTCTTTCCTATGATTGAACTATTATTTTGATCATTTGAATCATATCCACAAGTTCTGGATGGTCTAGCTATGTCTTCATCAACCTTGAAATTTTCACTTTCAACTACTTTCCTCAATCTCTTATTGTAGCATCGGTAGGCCTTGCTCTTAGTAGAATAACCAAGAAAGATTCCTTCATTACTCCTAGCATCAAAAATTTCTATATCTTCATCTCTTTTGATATAGCATTTACTCTCAAAGATTTTGAAATATCTAACAGTAGGCTTATGACTAGACCATAGCTCAAAAGGAGTCCTACCAGTATCACCTTTGACTTGTACTCGATTGAGGGTGTAAACAGTAGTACTCATAGCTTCTCTCCAATAGATATGAGGAACATTTCCTTCCAGCATCATAGTCCTAGCAGCATCTTGAATTGTCTTGTTCTTCCTTTCCACAACTCCATTTTGCTGAGGGATCTACGGGGAAAACAATTCTCTTTATCCCATGCTCTTCACAAAAAGAATTAAACTCATGGGAAGTGAATTCACCACATCTATCTAATCTCAAACATTTAATCTTCAGACCTGTCTCTGTCTCAACCATAGCCTCAAAAATCTTGAATTTCTCTAGAGCTTCAGATTTTTCCCTTAAGAAAGTAACCCACATCAATCTAGAGTAAGAATCAATAAGTAACATGAAGTACCTATCTCCTTGTGAAATTCTGACTCTAGAAGGACCACACAAATCAATATGAACAAGCTCCAACACTTTATTTGAACAATTTCATTTGCTCTAAAATGAAATTCTAGTTTGCTTCCCTAACTAACATTCCTTGCATATAGTATTAGTAGGCTTTACCAACTTAGGAAGATCTCTCACTGCCTAAGTAGAACTTATCTTGATAATATTGTCAAAGTTTACATGACACATTCTCCTATGCCACAACCAACTTTCATCAACTTGAGCAATCGGACAAATTTTACCAATAGCATTTAGGTGAAAGATGTTACCTTTTGTTTTTGTACCTGAAGAAATCACATTTCCATAACTTCCCAATATTCTACACTTTCCATTCTTGAATTGAAGATTGTATCCCTTGTCAACCATTAGTCCAACACTCAAGAGATTATGCTTAAGACCTTCCACATAAAGGACATCATCAGTATTATTCTTACCATCAAGAGAAATGGATACTCTGCCATGGATTACACCAGCTTTGTCATCACCAAATGTTACTGTGATATCCAAAATGTTTAACCTCAAATGGATGGAAGAAAATGATAGGGTATGCCCCCTCGAGAGGGCGGTTGGGGAAGAAACAAGGGGGCCCTGGATGACTTCTCGATAGAAAGAAATGGAGGAGACCATTGGATAGAGGGCGAAAAACTAAGCAACTTTATCTTTTGAATGGAGTTGATTGGACGCACGGTTTGCAATTGGTGGCTCTGGGAAAGAAGGGGATTAGTTGGGACAAAAAAAATTAAATAAAAGGTAAAAAATACCTTTTATTTTAAAAAGAAGGGAAAAGAGGGGTTAAAATATAATTTGAAGAATTACCTTGTCTCATTGTGACTGTAGCAATTGAGGAAATGGTAAAGAAGGGGGAGGGGAGACGGAGCCAAAAATGCCACGGGATTATGATACGGAGATCATTCATCGAGCAAATGACCTGCGGAGACACTGGACCCACTTCGCGGTGCCCCGCAAGGTGAGTAAGAAAAACCCATGCTATGTATTTTAAATATTGAGGATGTTTTGAAGATAGTGAAAGAAATGTAAAATGTGGGTTTGGTGGTCAGGGTGGAATAGGAAAATGGGTAGTTTGGGGAATGGGGAAAAAAAATGAGGGAAGGTAGATTTTAGGGGGGGGAGAAAGAGGGCGTGCCGCCGCACAGAGGGGCGTGTCCGCCCCGCTGCCGGGGCATGTCCGCCCCCAGCTGGAGCGTGTCTGCCCCACTGCCGGGGTGCCCCGCCCCAGCTCGAGGCGTGTCCACTCTAGCTCAGGGCGGCTGTGCCCCGCGACCGGGGCGTGTCCACCCCGCTGCTAGGGCAGCCCCGCCCCAGCTCGGGGCGTGTCTGCCCCAACTCAGGGCGGCTCCACCCGCGGTCGGGGCATGTCTGAGTTGGGGCGAGGCTACCCCAGCAGGGAGGCGGACACGCCCCAACAGGGGGCAGACACGCCCCAGCCGCAGGGCACAGCCACCCTGAGCTGGGGCGAACACACCCCAGCCACGGGGCAGAGCCGCCCCAAGCTGGGGCGAGGCGCCCCGGCAGCGGGGCGGACAGGCCTCGAGCCGGGGCAAACACGCCCCGGCAACGGGTGGAGTTACCCCGAGCCAGGGCGGACACACCCCGGCAGCGGGGCGAACATGCCCCGGTAGCGGGGCGAAGCCACCCCTAGCTGGGGCGGAGTCGCCTCGGGGAAAATGGGGGAGAGAGGTTTGACGAGGGAGGCCAGAAAGACGAGACCGTGAAAACACAGAGAGAAAAGAAAAAGTGAAGAGGTAAGAAAAAGATATCCCAAAACCAAGAAGATTATGTACTGACAAATGGTTGGTGTGGACGCAGGGGTTGGGGCGGATACGGACACACGAGCGATGGTCGGAGGTACTAACAGCGACCGTAGCAGCGATGACGAGCGTGGATCATGCGGCTTTAGATCATGCGGGGTTATTGCACTTTTTAGAGGTGTCATTGATGAGGGCGCATCGAGCGATGCTGATGGCCTTGGTAGAGAGATGGAGTTCAGAGACATCGACATTTCGTCTGCCGACGGGGGAGATGACGGTGACACTGGAGGATGTATGACACATCCTGAACTGCCGATAGCAGGGATATTGCTGAGTGATGTGGTGTCAAGAGGGGCCGAGTTAGAGCAGACTATGATAGCATTATTTGGACATGTTGCCCTGCCGCTTCAGGGTCCGCAGTTGGATCTAGATAGATGTTTGACAGTGGGGGTACCACCTTTGCCTTTATTCCTGGCAGGGTTGATCAATGGGATTTTGTTGCCATATCGCAGCAGGCGGTATTGCAGTCTGAGGTTTATGGAGGTGATTTGACACATAGTTGAGTGGCGTGAGGGACAGATTGTGTGGGGTATTTTTGTCCTAGCCCAGTTGTATAGGAATATGCATCTGATTTGCTATTGAGAGACAGTGATTTTGACACACATGACCCTGCTACAAGTGTGGGCATGGGAGCATATCATGGTGATGAGACCAATTGTTGTTAGGGAGGGAGATGTGGATTATAGAGAGTCGGTGGCATGGGGGTATGGAGAGGCGAGAGGCTAGGTTGTGCATCATAGGGGGTTGGGAGATACGGAGGGATGGAGGAGGACGGTGGATGATTTGGAGGAGGAAGACATAGTGTGGCGACCTTATATGTATCAACGCTTCAGGGGAAGGAGAGAGCAGACTGAGAGACAGAGAGGGTACTTTATGACTCAGTGTGTCATGATTGGGAGTCTGTCGTGGATAGTGGAGATGCATCGACTGGATAGGGTGGTGAGACAGTTTGGGCTGACACAGGATATTCCTGGTGCACCGATGATGTTTCGACGGCTCACCAAGAAGCAACCATGGGGGCGCGTGATTAGCCCGGGGGAGGCTAAAGCAGCATGGGTGGCGACAGTGCAGGTAGCCTATCCTGGGAGTGGGAGCAGAGGATACAGGGCTGACAGTGCGATATGACCGGTGGTTTCGTAACCACCGATGGGAGAGGATTACACCATTGGTGCCAATTGTAGGAGCTGTAGGATTTGGATCAGAGGATGAGCATCATGGGGCCAGAGAGGGAGTACGACATGAGGGTGGGAGAGGTCCTGAGCTGGATGTGGGAGGAGAGAGGATGGAGACAGTGGGATAGGCAGTGAGGAGGAGGAGGAGGAGGAGGAGGAGGGGGCAGCGGAGGAGGATTAGAGAGGCGGTACGACAGGAGGTGGGAGAGATCCTGAGCCAAATGTGGGAGGAACAGGAGGAGTCAGAGGTGGAGATGATACACTCAGTGGAGGGTAGAGCCTGCCAACAGACTGGTATAGGGGGTAGGGTATGACAGAGGAGAGTGTTGGTATGGGTCGAGCAGGGAGGGGAGAGACAGTAGGATGGACGTCAGGAGGAGATGGAGGCCAGGAGTTAGGCAGGGATGATAGCAAGCAGGAGGTGACATGAGGGTACAGACCATGACAGAGTAGGAGGGATGGGGGAGGACAGCAGAGGGAGCCCAAGAGGAGACTGAGGCCAGGAGTCAGCCAGAGAGGATAGTGGGCAGGAGGTGATAATGAGGATACCGACGATGAGCAAGAGGGGATGGGTGGGGGTGGTCAATAGGATGGGGCCCGAGAGGCGAATGAGGCCAGGAGTTAGTCAAGGAAGATGGGGAGTAGGGGATGACAGAGGGGGGGCATATGGCATCGGGGCAGGAGCCTCCCGTTGTAGAGATAGGGGAGAGTGAGGATGAGGAGCAGCCAGAGATAGGAAAGCTGAGGAGATGGATGAGAGCAGGGAGACATGGTCAGCCGTGGAGAGTGCGAGTCCATCCTTCCGTGGAGGACTTGGAGGATTAGCATGAGCAGGAGGGCAGGGAGAGCGATGATGCTATGGAGATAGACGGAGATGTGTCGGATATGGATATTTGGGATACAAAGCCATTGGCGGTGGTCCCTGTCATTACCTCAGGAGATCCGATTATTCCGTCGAGATACAGTGTGGGGAGGCTTCAAAGTATAGATCAGAGGTTGAGGGTATCAGAGGCGGAGGTGACCAGATGCCGAGTCGAGCTATCTAGAGTACCAGTAGTAGATCAGAGGGATTATGGATTTATGGTGGACTTCTTATCCGCACAGGTGGAGGTGATGGGGAGGGAGAGAGAGATATTGGAGGCTGTCATACAGGGGATACGAGATGAGTTGGTTGCTGTCAGTTGGGATCGTGATAGACTACAGGTAGAGACTATTATATTGCAGGCTAGGGAGGCAGAGGGGATGATTGATCATGTGTCAATAGATAGTGGGAAGCAGGGAGGTGATCTCGGGCAGGAGCGAGATGAGCTATGGGACAGAGTGTATTGCTTAGAGCAGACGGTGGGCGAGATGGGGGTGGTGCAGGAGAGAGAGAGAGACAGGCAAGGGAGCAGGTTTGTATTATGCAGGCGGATAGGGATGTAGCACAAGCACAAGTACAGGTGGTGGAGGCAAAAAGGGACATGGTGCAGGCACGAGTTCAAGTGCTGCAGGGTGAGAGAGTTGGCAGAAGTGCATATTCGGTCTCTTCAGAGGAGGAGAGAGGAGGAAGTTTCAGAGCTATTAGCACTGTAGGGAGAGCGAGATGTAGCATTTTTGAGAGTCTAGGAGCTACAGGGGGAGAGGGATGGAGCAGTGGTTTGGTCGCAGGTTGCACATAGAGAGAGATGCTACAGAGATACAGATGCAGAGACTGTAAGGAGAGTGGGATGTAGTAGTGGTTCAGTGGTAGGCTGCTCAGAGGGAGAGAGATGTTGCGGAGAGATGGATGCGGACACTGCAGGGAGAGCGGGATGCAGCAGTGGCACAGTGGCAGTCAATGCAGGCAGTGATGTGATAGGGAGAGATACGCATGGATTACAGGGGGAGAGGGATGTAGTAGTAGCTAGGGTAGTGGCTGCAGAGGAGATGAGAGATCAGATTTAGGCGGAGATGGGGCAGTTACGCCTATCCCAGGAGGCTTGGGAGCAGGAGAGGAGAGTGATTACGAGGGATCGAGATAGGTATCGTCAGGAGCAGAATTTCGCTCAGGTTCAGGTTGCAGAGCGAGAGGAGAATACGGGAGAGGCAGGATTTTGGATGGCCACATACTACCATGCAGTTCCAGACCCAACCCAGTGGTTATTTCAGTATACCCGATAGACACCCCAGATGTCAGCGCCATCACAGTCGCTGGGGACATGAACTCGAGGTTACAGTGATTCACCAGGTGTTACACTAGGTAGGAGATCAGTACCAGATTCACCACAAGGATCAGATGTGGGTAGCTCATTGGGGAGGTGACAGGTTACTGAGTTTTTGACAGATGCAGGGTGGAGCATGTAAGATTTATCGACAAAGATCAGGGATGTTCTATATCTCTGGATTTTGTATTTTATTATGTGATGGATATATGATAGATTTTGATGTATGATGGACATGCGACATACATTATATTACTTTTGATTATGACATGGGACAGTTCTTATTGACACTATGTAGTATGTTTTCTTTTGTGATGGGTGATTATATGCACATGTATATGATATGTCATGCTTATGTGGATGGATATGTTGGTTTATTTATGCACATGTTTATGATATTAGATGCTTATGTGGATGATTGGGTGTATGTATTTGTGGAATATGGAGGATTTTATTAATGTAGATATACACATGGTGATATGATGTGTGTACATGTTGTATCTATAATTGCCTATATGTATGGATGCCTAGTTGACTTATTGTCATGTATGTATATGTGTATGATGGATTCTGTATGAACATTTTATATATGCAAGATGTGATGTATTATGAGTCTGACACTTTGTGATGTAGGTGGCGATGTATGTGTGGTTCTAACATGTTGGGATGCAGGTGGCGATGTATGTGCGGTTAATAGAATGACTCTAATATGCAATAATGCTCTTGTATTTGAGAGGAAATAACACACGGCCATAAGTGCCAATAAGAATTGACATGATAATGGAAGGTGGGTATGTAGTGATTATGAAAATGGGTGTCATTTGGCATCTGTCAAAAATTATCGGTATCCTGAGAAGAATGGGGAAGAGCGGGATAAAGTATTTGCACAACCAAAATCATAGGGTGAATGCAATGCAACAAATAGTGAAATGTAATCCTAATATGAGTTGCCATCTTTGGAGCATTGATATTTGCTATAGCATAAGATACCAGATACCCTGATATTTAACACCAGGGCCAGTAGGCATCCAATGCATGAAACAAACACAACAAGCAAAAGGGGGCTACCCCAACACCCCAAGATCACGATGACCTTGGTTGGGCTAGGCATTGGGATAACCACAAACACACAAGGATGCCCCAACATAACACAAGACCTCAGGGATCTTGGTGGGTACTACATGGGACAACCGAAAAGGCAGCAAAAAAGAAAAGACCAAGATGAACCCATATATCGACTAGTCAAAGCACACCATGATATGATGGATTAAGGTGACCATGAAAAGTGTTGATAGTGAGCTCAAATGACAAATAAATTCCAAAACATCAAAAGATTACAATTAAAAATCAAGACGTCCTTTGCCATAGGATCAGGGTGATGGATAGGATCAATGAGGTCTGCTAGGAAGGATGCATCCTGTTGAGACCGCTAATGGATACTAAACTAGAATGACCTAGTTTGACGCCAGATGCTTTTCATTAACCAAATCTTTCGATAATATTAGGATTTTATTTTAGAATAATGAGCTAGATGGGGACACAGACTGACACATCCTACAAACCTAGGGGCTCGGGGGCCGATCAGAGATTAGCCTTGCCTACGTGAAAGCGCAAAGCCCTTGTAGTTCATGAAAATACCATGAATAAAGTGAAAAGAGGATGATGAAGGCGAATGATGGATGATCAAGACGCGATGGTCAAAATACCCCGAGGGCAGATCAAATGATTAGCCTTGCCTACGTGACAGCGCAGGGGCAACATAGTTCGACTGGTGATGTGGAAGGATGAGAGCTAGATGGCGACTAACATGATGGATGATCCTATATGATGACATAGACCGACCAACAAAGGGAATGAATGAAATAAGCTCAAAGTGGGATACTGAAAAGCTCAGGATGGGGGATAGGCTAGATGGGTCATCCAATGCTCAATCAATATATACCAAGTGACCTAGGATGAGATGGGTGAGGATGATAGTACAGATGAAAGCATAAAATAACTAGGATGTCAGGTAGATAATAATTAAGCCCTCTACGAATGACTCTTGTTACCAGGTTTTCACCATCCATACTTATCTGAGGTGCCACCAAGAGGTGGTTTTCACCATAGGATAGATTTATTTCTCTTTATTTTATTTTTATTTTTTTGATTTTTTTTTTTTAATTTTTTATTTTTTATTTTTTTTTATTAGGTGGGGTTACCAAGTAGATTTAGGTGTAGAAATTCTTCAGATGCATGATATTGATGGGTTCGTCAAGGGGATCTCCTTCAAGAGTAGTTAATATGTAGGCCCCAGATCCATATTTGGCGGCTATGATATAAGGCCCTAACCAATTTGCCTCAAATTTTCCCTTTCTATCACGATCCTATTGAGTGCGCTGGTTCTCCTTAAGAACAAGCTCACCAACCTGGAATTGTCGAGGACGGACCTTTTATTGTAATTATGTTTGAGGCGGTTTTGGTATGCTTGCAAATGATCATAGGCTTTTATTCTTCGTTCATCCAGTAATTCTAGCTGTGCAAGCCGTGCAACACGAGCATCTTCTTCGCTGATAAGATTCTTCAGAGAAATCCTCAGTGATGGAAGCTCAACTTCGATTGGCAAGAAAACTTCAACACCATATACTAAAGAATAGGGGGTGGCACCTGTCGAGGTGTGGATGGATGTGCGATATGCCCAGAGGGCAAGATGAATATGGAGGTGCCAATCTCGTCCAGTGTTATTGACAACCTTTTTGAGGATGCGGATAAGGGTCTTGTTGGTTGCTTCTACATGACCATTGCCCTGGGGGTAATAAGGTGTTGACCAACAGTGTTGGATATGAAAGGTGTCGCAGAGGTGTTTCATGGCTTGGTTTTTGAAGGGTTTTCCGTTATCAGAGAGGATGGTGGATGGGATACCATATCTACAGAGAATATGGTAAAGGATAAATTTTGAGATTTGGATACCGGTGATTTGTGACAATGGTATTGCTTCCACCCACTTAGTGAAGTATTCAGTGGCGGTAATTATGAATGTATGGTCGTTGGATGATGGTGGGTAAATCTTTCCAATCAAGTCGAAAACCCATTGAGAAAAGGGCCATGGTGCTAGAAGGGGCTGAAGATCTTGTGCTGGGGCGTGAATCAAATCTACATGTTGTTGGCATGGAAGGCACTTCTTCACAAATTCACAAGCATTGTGTTCCAATGTAGGCCAATAATATCCAGCTCGTAGGATCCTTTTGGCCAGAGCCATACCATTTGAGTGAGCTCCACAAACACCACCATGTACTTCCATTAGTGTTGTGTATGCTTCGGTCTCATTCAGACATCTAAGGAGGATTCCATCATACCCGCGACGATAAAGCATATCACCAACAATAACATATCGGGAAGAGCGATGAACAAATGATTTGCATTGGTTGCGTGTAAGTTCTGGGGTATGATATTATCATGGAGATAGGTGTATATGTCCTAGTACCACGGGGAGGCAGGACCTATGATATCGCACACCATATCAGTCTCAGGAATATCATATGCAGGGATTAAAAGTTGTTCAATGAGAAACTCACATTCTATTCGGTCTTTAGGCATGTCAATCAGGGAACCGATAGTGGCCATTGCATCAACTACTTTATTTCATACCCTAGGAATTTGTTAAAATTGTATAGAGGTGAAATATTTCTTGAAATCATCCACCATGCGCTTGTAGGGTAATAGTTTATCATCTTTGGTTAGGAACTCATCATTAACCTGCCTAATGACTAGCAAAGAATCACCAAAGACTTTCAAATGAGTTATGTGCCACTGCCTTGCAATTCTAAGACCGGTGAGGAGAGCTTCGTACTCTGCCATATTGTTGGTACATGGGAATGCTATCCTGAATGATTTTGGAATGTAGTCACCATGAGGGGTAACTAATAAAATTCCTACGCCTGATCCATTATGCGTGTATGAGCCATCAAAATATAGTCTCCAAGCTAGTGCTTCTGTGACTATGTAGATTTCTTCATTTGGAAATTCAGTGTCCAGAGGGTAAGCATCTACTAATGGTGCCTCAGCCAATTGATCAGCTATGACCTGTCCCTTTATGGCTTTTCGCTCTACATACTCTATGTCAAATTCGCTTAGGAGCATGACCCATTTGGCCATGCGGCCGGTCAGAGTGATTCTAGATAACAAATACTTCAGAGGATCAATTTTAGCGACTAATTTGACTGGATGGCTGAGCATGTAATGATGGAGTTTCTGTGTGTTGAAGACTAGCGCAAGGCAGACTTTTTCCATGGGGGAGTAATTTAACTCATAGCCGACCAATGTTCGACTGATGTAGTAGATTGCCCTCTCTTTGAACGACTCATCATGTTGTGCCAACAATGCCCCTAGTGCAACTAAAGTAGCAAAGATGTAAAGCAGGAGAGGTTTTCCTGGAAGAGGTGGCATCAAGATCGGTGGATGAGCTAAATATTCCTTAATTTTATCGAAACCCATCTGACACTGTTGGTTCCATAGGAAGGTGGAATCTTTCTTCAGAAGATGAGTGAATGGCTGACACTTATCTACTAGCTGGGCTATGAACCGATGGATGGACTGCATCTTCCCCTGGAGGCTTCTTAACTGTTTCAGATTGCGTGGAGGTGGCATGTCCAGAATAGCCTTTACCTTGGTGGGATCAACCTCAATGCCCCTGTGAGAGACTATGAAACCCAACAATTTCCTGACGTGACTCCAAAGACACACTTTTTTGGATTTAGCCGCAACTTGTAATGCTCTAACCGCTCAAATATCTTTTTCAGGATGGTAGGATGTTCTGCTCATGTTCTGGACTTTCCTAACAAGTCATCGACATAATCCTCCATGATGATATGGATGAGGTCATGGAAGATGACTGTCATTGCCCTCTGATATGTTGCCCCGCATTTTTGAGACCAAAGGGCATAACATAGTAACAGAAAGTACCCCAAGGTGTTGTGAAAGCGGTCTTGTGTTGGTCCTCCGGTGCAATTTGAATCTGGTTATAACCGGAGAAGCCATCCATAAGGGATAACATCTCATGTCCTGCTATGAGGTCGACCAACATGTCAATGTTTGGCAGAGGGAAGTCATCTTTCGGGTAGGCCTTGTTAAGATCCCTGAAGTCTGTACAAATCCTAATGTCACCATTTGGTTTGGAAACTAGTACTATATTGGAGATCCACTCAGAGTAGTCAATTGGTCTGATAAAACCTGCAGCTAGTAACTTTTCCAATTCCTTTTTGACTAACAATGCTACCTGCGGATGCATCTTGCGGAGCTTTTGTTTGACAGGCTTGGCATCTAGGTGAACGTCTAGATGATGAACCACTAAAGCGGGGTCTAAGCCTAGCATGTCTGAATATGACCAAGCAAAGTTAATGATTCCCTCTTGGAGTAGCTGCACGATGACTAGATACTCTTACTCTAAGAGTGACTTAGCCACATACGTGATTTTAGGATTTTTAGCAATACCCAGATTAACTTCTTGAGTCTCTTCAATTAGAATGGATGATCGGGCAGATAACTGAGTTCCTACAAGGGGAAGATGAACATCTCCATCTTCCAGCACCTCTTCGAGGTTTTCATCATCGGATGCATCCTTTATTTTTACTTTTTCAAGGTCAGGAAGCGCCTCAAGGAGGTTTTCACTAGATGACCACTTTCTACTTTTCTTATTCTTATTTTTGTGACTAGAGTGTTCATCCCCCCCAATCCCATAAGGTTGACATATGTATCCGCAGACATATTGACAGGTGTGCTATTACGTAGGTCCCAATCAATAAGCTCAGGGTGAAAAAGGGATAGGCTAATGGTGCAAATGGATAGGCATTCGAACATGGATGATAAGTCGGTGTCATCGATGTCATCATATGCACGTATGATGGATTCCTCCTTGGGTATGTCTTCCAATGAGCCATTGTGCACGGCGATACTATTGGAAGTATTAGATGATGTAGGGCTTTTCTATTTTCTGTCATACCTAATGCCTATGTTTTTTGGTAGATTTAACGTATCAATGGGTTGCAACCGCCCTTGTTCTTCTTTACCTATGTTCTTCTTTACCTAGGCCCCTGCCTTGGTAGTTATACTTTTCTGCAAACTTAGCTGACCACGGATATGCTTCCTGAAAATATTCCTTTAGAGGAGGATCCGGCTGGGGTTCTTCTCGGTAGACCCATTGGCTTATGTCCTCTTCTAGTGCATCTATCTTGACACTAGGGGATCTGAAAGTGGTGGTAGGGATGTTTTTACCACTGAAGGTGACAGTCTTGTCTTCCTTTGGAGTAGCATGCGAAGGTTGACCATACTCGTGTGGTGACGGTGGCATGGTTGCTACATTGAGAGCAATATGCATTTCGTATTCACCACACCCTTTGTCAATGATCTAGACTTTGGTGACTGTAGGATCAGTGGTGGAAGATGGAGTGGTTATCGCGATGGAGGGTGGATTAGCAGATGATGACTAGGATGCCCCCATTTCAACCCCGGGACAATAATGTAAATGGGGAAATGACGCTTCTAAAGCGTGGCAATATTCAAATGGTTGGGGGTCAGCATAGATGGTGACTTCTTGACCGTTGAATGGGAATTTTAGGCACTGATGGTATGTGGAGGGGATGGCTTGCATAGCATGGAGCCATGGACAGCCAAGGAGGAGATTATATGGCAAGTCCAGATCAAGGACATGACAGGTAATGTACTAAACCACAGGTCCCACTTGGATAGGAAGATTGATAATCCCTTCTGAATTCCTTTTTGCATTATCATAGGCCTTGATCGTGATGATCTGATTACTTAAATCTGCTTGAGTATACCCCACCTATTTTATGAATTTTAGAGTACACAAGTTGAGGGCAGAGCCATTATCTACCAAGACTCTTTTTATTTTATGACGAGCAACCATGACTTCGATATGTAAGGGGTGATTATGATTGACATCGATGTTTGGCATATCATTTTGGCTAAAGTGCAGTTGATGAGACAAAGCTAGGTGGCCCACCAAAGCTTGGAATCATGTAGGATCAATGTCATTAGGTACATGGGTTTCTTATAGGGCTCTGTTGAGGATTTCTTGATGTACAGGGGAAGACTTAAGTAAATCCAAAATGGAGATATGTGCAGGGGTCTTTCCTAAGTGATTGAGGATGTTGTACTAAGAGTTTACGGGAGTTGATTGGGCGAGTGCGGAGGCCGTAGGGATAGTGATGCGGGCTCGTCGTGTAGTAACAACACACTGAGGGTCTTTGGCTTTGACATGTATCATGGATACACGAGGTTCTACCTGCTTAATGTAATGAATAATACCCTCGTAATTGAGGGGTACATTCTTATAGCTCATATTATTTGTGCTATTGTTTTGAGGATTACTATTGGAGGTGCTCGGGCCTTGATTATGGTTTGGAAAGGCATTTTGATATATCTGCAATTGAGCATTGGACGATGTGGCTTGATTGGTGTCAACCTTGATATCTCCTCGATCAATGAGATCTTGGACATAGTTTTTTAGACCTTGACATTTATTCAAAGAGTGTCCTTTGATTTTATGGAACTCACAATATTCATTTTCCTTAAACCATGCGGGCTTGGGTTTGGATTCGTCAAGTGGCTTGGTGACAGGAGATGTGATTGGATAATTGATCTGTATCAATTTATTGAAGACAACACTCAGGGGTTCCCCTAATTGAGCATACTGGCACTTAGTGTTCCCTTGGTTGTTCTAATTTGACTGTTGAGGACGATGAGGTGCCCCCTGCGGTATAGATATGGCGTTATGTATGGAGGGTTGTTGTCTGAAGGATGTGTTAGCCACCTGGACGTGTTTAGTATCAGTTGCACCATCATTTACTGCATTCTTGTTTCTATTCCAAAAACGTGGCTTATCTCCAAATGACCTTTCTTTATCATGGCCATGTATTTTAATGTGTCCTTTGGTGACAAGGGCACATTCAAGGATAGGTCCCTTTTCCACTATCTCTGTGAAAGTGGTGACATAATGTAACCTAAAGTTATGAGCCATGTTGGGATGAGAGTTCTCCATGAAGAGAGTGACCATGTACTTCTCTTTCAGAGGGGTTTTCATTTGGCTTGCTAGCGCATGGCACCTTTGGAGGTAGCTAGTAAAGGTTTCCCCCTCACGTTGTTTCTCTTTGAGAAGGTCTAAGGTGTCAGTGTCCTCCAAATTGAAGGAGTAGGAGACAAATTTTTTCGACAGGTCCGCAAAAGATTTTATGGATCCTTTTTCGAGGGTCATGAACCACTCTAGGGTGTTGCTTGCCAGGCTTCGTGGGAATAGGCACAAGAGATAGTTTTCATTGTACATAACTTCTTGACACTGGGAGTAAAACTCCTGCAAGTGGGCCTTACGATCTTTGTTCCCCCTGTATTTGTCAAACTTTTGCATTTCAAAATGTTTAGGGAAGGGGATCAATGAGATGGATGGATCAAATGGATATGGGCATATGTCTTCAAATTTGAACGATTGTTTGCAAGCCCCAGCTTGAAGATCCTTCAAAGCGGCTTTGATTTCCAACAGATCCGAATTGGCCGATGGTGGGTTGGGGGGATATTGATGATAGGATGATAAAGGATCTTGCTGAGAGAGTGTCGAATTGTTGAAATACGAATTTGGATGGTTGGATGATGACATGCCTTGCTGGTAAGATGGGGGATTTTGTTGATACGGGGGCTATTGTTGTGGGGTATAGTACGGATTTGTTTGATAAAAGTGTAGGGTGAGCTATTGAGGAGCTTGGATGGGATGTTGCGTATTGGTTTGTTGGTATTGAAGGTACTATTGTGATTGTTGGGAGGTCGCATAAAGCGGATGTTGGTGAAATTGCTGCTAATTGTGATAGTAGTAGTGTTGAGGGAGTTGTGGTTGTGATGTCAACTGTTGTATGGGCCGAGATGGGATGTTGTGTTGTGGTTGAGCCTACGGATGCAAAATGGATGCGAGAAAGGGGGATATAGTCTGAGCAATAGGTTGAGATGGATTGCCTTGTGGTTGGTAGGGTGGTTGTTGTGAAGAGACCAAAGCATTATGTATAGGTTGTTGCTAATGCGATGGCTAAGGTAGCGTAGAAGCATTTTGTAAAGGGGGTTGTTGGGTACCACCCGAAACGTTCAGCTGGGATGTGCCTTATGGAGGTAATTGAGGTGGAATGTTGGATTGGTGAAGTTGTTGAGATGTATATGAAGATGATGGCAGATTTGTGGCCCTAGGAGGTGGAAGCAATGTGGTAAAGGGGGTGCCCCTAGTGTTGACTGTAGGTTGATTCGAAAGAGGCGGTATTGTTAGCGTTAATGGCGTAAGTTGTGGAACATTTTGTGGCATACCATAGGCAAAAGGATTATTGGGATCAGGCACTTGAGGACCTCCCACAATTGAGGTTGAAGTGTGTGGGGGATGGTTAACATGATAAAGAACAACATTGCCAAATTCAGGTTGATGCCAACCCTCAATTGGAGGAACATTGGGGAAGTACGAACCTTCTGGTGCATTTTGTGAACTTTGGAGTACGTTAGATGGGGAACTCCTATATTTGGACAAGTCAACACCTGAGGGGGGTTTGACACCCTTCTCAATTAGATGGGCCAAAATTTCTTCCCCATGTTTTTCAAGCAGATGATCAGTCATTTGCACATTGGTGGGATTACTAAAATGTTCCTCAAGCGTGAGTTCAGGTTGATTAGCCATACTCTCTTCACCGTGTGGTGAGTTGTTCTGATTTTCGGTGTTGGAGTGCGATGAAGTACCATTATGAGGATCTTAGGGGACATTGTTAGGATCTTGAGCAATATTTGCACCATTGGTGGGATTTGTATTGTTATGAAGGTCTTAAGACATGTTTGCTTGGGAATTTTGACCTTGTTGTTGTTCCATTTGTCTCTTAACTTGTGACCTAGTTTGAATGGGCATGCAAATGTGCTATGTGTGGATTATAAGATGTTTTTGAATGATTTGATTATGATTGGATGAGATCTGATTTTGATGGGGTTTGGATTTGGATCAGATTTTGTTTGGATATATTGGATTGGATCGGATTTTGATTAGCTAGATTGGATTTTGATTGAATTGGATTGGATTATTAAGATCAATAGGATTGCATTGGTTGAATGAATGTGATTTGATTGATTGGAAAATTTGATGAAATAATTGGTTTTGATAGATTTGGATGATTGAATGGGTATGATTGGATGATGAAATATGTGAGAGACCCTGAGTTTAATCAAAGAAAGTTACCCTTAGTGACCTAGAGCTTTGATTGATTAAGAGGATGATCACGGCACTGAATCCACCTTAAGATAGAAATGGATTGATTTTGGCCGAGGATGATAACTTATGACACCGAATTCACCTCAAGATGGAAGTAAATTGATTTGGGTTGAAGTTAATGACTAATATTCAAATTCAAGTGCTATGGTCAATTTGGGTAACCACTTTGTAACACAAGGTTAAGGCAGTTTGATTATGGGTGGTGTTTGGTGATGTAAATGGTAAAATTTTGATGTTCGCTAGGTGATGGTATGGTCTTTTGAATGGATTATGGGGAAATTTAAAATGAGCGGATGGATTGAGGATGATTGTGGAGAATGAATGGGGATTTAGAATGCTTAAACAAAAGTTTGGAATGATGAGATGGAGGTTTAAAATAATCAAATGGAGGTTTTTGGAGGCTTAGAGTGACAAAACGGAGGCTTGGGATGATGAGATAACGGTTGGGAATGATTAAATGATGGTTTAGAGGCTAAACGGATCCAAATGGGGCAATTTCGGGTGTTCAGGAGGGAAAATTCGCCCCTCTGCAATAAATCAGGGGCGCAGTCACCCTTCTGCGAAAAATATGGAGCGTAATTGCCCCACTGTGGAAAAATCAAGGGCGTAATCACCTCACTGCGGAAAATCAGGGGCGTAATCGCCTCATTGCAGAAAATTAGGGGCGTAATCGCCCCACTGCAGAAAATTAGGGGCATAATCACCCCACTGTGGAAAATCTAGGATTTGGTTTGATGAAAATGACTATGGAAAGGACTTTAAAATGACAATGATAAGTCCAATTTGTCAAAAATTTCACTAGTTTCTCACAAGAAAACACTTTCAAGCAAACACAATCCTATGATTAGTGTTAAGGGTATGGCCAAAGAGGTCTTAATCTAGGATGCACAAGGTGTCTAGGGAGTCCTTGATATACTCTCGGTACGTGAGGCACAACCATGAACACCAGGCCGTCACAAGCGTGAGTCGAGAACCCCAGCGAGATACTGAAGGGCTCAGACCAACTCTTCACGTCTATCTAGGTATCACCCTAGCTTCAACGCTCCACCAATTACGACATGACTGGATTGGGGTACAGCTTTCGCTCTCCCCCCTTTATATACCCCACTGGTACGCGTGGTTGGAATTATCCCTTGGGGTGATAAAATCTCCAAGCAGGTCCCACTAGAAAGAAAGCACTAATTGTTTCCAACTACTCCCCAGGCTCACACGAAGTGCAAGGGGAAAGAGAAAACAAGCTAATGTTCCCTTTGGGTAACAAAAAAAGATAGACACAACAAGCAATGAATATTACTCCCCCTAAATAAACTATGTTCTTAGATTAATGCAAATAGCAAGGATAGTTTAAAAAGTTTGAGCGAACGGATAGCCCTGCAAGCAAATGTTAGATGCTTTATCCCACTTTCTTCATCAATCTTCACAAGAATATGCTGTAAAAAGTTAGCAAAAACACTAGTATCCTTGCAAGAATAGTGTTAGGGAGTTAATAGTTGAAAATAGCAAAAAACCGAAGCCAAAATGACAGTTTTACCTTCCAAAATGTGCTGCTTTGCGGTGACTAGGGGGCACAGTGGCCCTTCTGCAGTAAATCAGGGGCGTAGTCGCCCTTCTATAGAAAATCAGGGGCGTAATCGCCTCACTGCGAAAAAATTAGGGGCGTAATTGCCTCACTGTGAAAAATCAGGGGCGTAATCGCCCCACTGCAAAAAATTAGGGGCGTAATCGCCCCACTGCAGAAAAGTGTTAGCACAAAAATTTTAGCCCAAGGGGGCATAGTCACCCTTCTACAAAAAAAAGTGTTAGCACAAAATTTTCAACCCAGGGGGCGTAGTCGCCCTTCTGTAGAAAAGTGTTAGCACAAAATTTTCAACCCAGGGGGTGTAGTCGCCTTTCTGCAAGAAAAATGTTAGCCAAAAATTTTGGTCAAGGAGGGGGCGTAGTCGCCCTTCTGTAGAAAAAAAAAATTGTTAGCCAAAAATTTTGTTAAGGAGGGGGCGTAGTCGCCCTTCTGTAGAAAAAGAGGGGCGCAGTCGCCCTTCTGTAGTAAATCAGGGGCGCAGTCGCCCCACTGTGGAAAATCAGGGGCGTAGTCGCCTCACTGCGAAAAAATCAGGGGCGTAATCACCTCACTGCGGAAAATCAGGGGCATAATCGTCCCACTATGGAAAAATCAGGGGCGCAGTCACCCCACTGCGGAAAATTAGGGGCGCAGTCGCCCCACTGTGGAAAAATCAAGGGTGTAATCACCTCACTGCGGAAAATCAGGGGCGCAGTCACCCTACTGCGAAAAATCAAGGGCGCAGTCGCCCCACTGCGAAAAAATCAAGGGCATAGTCGCCCTTCTGCGACGTATTCCTGCAAAAAACTTAACAACAACAAACGTAAAATATATGAACCCGCTTGTGGGTCCCACCGGGCGTGCCAAAAATGTGATATCCAAAATGTTTAACCTATTCTAAGCAAATAAAATGCAATGGAAAAGTATAAGGAAACACCTCAAGATTAGCCTAAGGAATTTGTAAAAACAAAGAGGAAAGTGTTAAATGAAGACAAATGATTATACCTCCCTTTTGCATCTGAAACTCCTTGGTTGGCCATTGATTTGGATTGATTTGTATGCTCCTTGATGGCTTTTGATATGGCTAAATGCAAGTCTTGACTATATGCTTGGATGCAAATAAAAATGGGTGAAATTGAAGACTAGATGAGTGCATAAAATGGCAGCATTTAGTTGCAAAATGGCTAAGTGTTCAAAATGCCTTAGAGGATGGGGTATTTATAGAGGATCTTGAATTCTCTAGAGAATTCAATGGTTGGGATTTATCCAACAAAGTCAAGATGAAGGGCTAAGGTGAGTTGAGGACTCACAAGCCCTCACATTTTGACATGTGAAATGTGAGAGGGCTAAGGGTGAGATGATGTGTAGGTGATGTGGAAGAGAGGTACATGATGTAGAGGAAGGACAAGTACCTTCCAAGTACCTTGGGGAGTGAGAAGATTTATTTAAAAATGAACTTCTTATCCCCAAGTGGAAGTGAAAATGACACTTGAAGAATTTTGGAATTTCTCAAAAATCTCCATGGGAAAAGAGAAAGAGGTTGGAGAAATAAATGTGTATTAAAATTCACATTCATAAGAGAATCTAATGGATAAGAGAGGGTTTCCAAAAAGGTGGGAATTGGTCACATGTGCATGAGGTGACATGTCAAACATTCTAGAAGCTTTGGAAAGACAAAATGTGAATTAAAAATTCACATGGGGAGGAGAGAGACATAGGATGAATAAATGAGAATTAAAAATTCTCATGGGAAAGAGGGGCAATGCCTAAAAAGGAAAAATGGAAAGATTGACTAAAAAGTGGTGCTAAAAATGGTTAATGATTTTGATTAAAGTTGTGCAAATACTTGATTATGATAATTAATGAAAGATTAGAGACAAGTGGCAAATGTAGGAGGATGTGACATTAATCCTTGATTAAGAGGATGCACACCCTAAATATGAATTAATTAAATTAATCAAATTAGTGATGGATTATGGAGGATGTGACAAGGAGGGAGAAAAGAAGAATTTTAAATTGATTTTAATTCAACAGATTAGAATGACTAAATTAAATAAATTGGTCTATTTATTTAATTTAGAGAGGAGAAAGGCACCAAATAAAGTGTTTAATTATTAAATTAAATACTTTATGTGGGGAGTGTAATATTAATTAAATAAATTAATATTGACAGAATTGATGAATAAAGAGGTAAATTTGATCATATGGGAGTGATCAAATTTGGGTGTCTACACTTACAACACCACCATCGTACTTTTCCAGGCTCACAAATTTTCTTTTATCACCTATCATGTGATGAGAGCATCCACTGTCAATCAACCATTCATCTTTTTCTTCAACTCGAGCAGTTAAGGATTTCTCTACATTTGAGCAACTTACAGATTCAGTAGGTACAGGATCATTTTCCTTGATAGCAATAAATACCCATTCATCTTCACTTACATTCCCTTTATCAGATTCATCATCTGTCACACCTTCATCAGCAGCATAATAGCACTTTCTTTGAAATCTAGGCTTGTTAGGTCTTGTCTTAGGAACTCTTTCCAAACACCTTGATGCAAAATGACCTATATTATTTCAAGAAAATCATTTAATAGGTAATTTCCCTTTATACTTACCTTCTCCTTTGGCTTCCCTTTTGACAATAAGTGCTTCAAGCTCCTCTAGTTTTCTCTCCTCTTCTTCAATCTCTCATTTCCTCTTCATACTTGAATACCTTTCTAGAAGAACTTTCTCCTGGATCATATCTTTGCTTATCTTTGCTTATCTTTTCTAGAGGTAGTAGCCTTGAATGCAGATTCTATCTTAGGAAGAGCATCACCAAATTCACTCAACTCAAAATTAGTAAGCTTACCAATCAATATGTCTTTGGTTACATTTGTTACAGTTCGCAGCTCCTCAATAGCAGTGCCTTTGACTTTGTATGCAGCAAGAAAGGATCTAAGCACTTTACCAAAAATCTCATATTCTTCCAATCATCCACCAACACATCTGATACTGCACACAAGTTCATTCACTCTTTGCATGAAAGAAGTAATGTTGTCATCATCACCCATTCTCAACATTTCATATTTCCGTTTCAAACTTTGCAACTTAGCAATCTTCACATCAGCATCACCTTCATACAAAGTTTCCAACTTTTTCTAGATCTCATAAGCAATCATCAGATCCATAACATTTTTCATCTCAGAATCAATCAAAGTACTCAACAATGCTTCCTTAGCCCTGATATTATACTCGGCTTCCTTAATCTCATCTACAGTAGAAGGACAATTTTGTGGAATGATATACCTATTCTTTGTAATTTTCCAGTAGGGTTCACCAATGCATCTCAAATGACACTCCATTCGAGCCTTCCACAGAGAATAATTTGTTCCATCAAATCTCAAACTATCCTTCTTGTATGTCGCCATCCCAGATCACCTCAAGCTATCAAACTTCTTCTGAAGAACCTACTCTGATACCAATTGTTGGCAACACAAGGGCAGACAACTGAGAGGGGGGGTGAATCAGTTGTCTCGGAAATTTAAACTTATCAAACTTATTAACCTTATTCTTAGATCTAATAAATAACCATGAAATCATAAACCATCAATACATTAGAAATACACATAACACCAAGATTTTTTACGTGGAAACCCTATTAGGGGAAAAACCACGGTGGAGGTTATTCCACAAGATTATACCTTGTTAAAAGTATAAAGAATAAAATGGGGAATGCACATGCATTTAGGTGCACTGTTTAGAGATCACTACTCAAATACAACAAGGAAGACTCACTGTCTTACAAAATATTTGGATTACATCCACAAGATTTTGAACTGAGAAAATAACATTTGCTAATGCCTAATTACAGTTCTGGTTAAGCACATGAACACTTCTTCACACTCTGCTTCTTCCTTTGAATGATTAGGACATTATTCACACATCTCATACACAAGCACACCTTCAAATGGAATAAACAATTGCATATATATATCTGCAACAAAAGATTACACTGTTACATGTCAGCCTCAACAAAATAATAAAACATATGTAAATTGTCGGCTCAAAACAATAAATAATTTTCAATGTGAATTGACCAATGTCGGCCACAACATAAAGGAGACCCAAAACAAAATTCTCGAACATGAAACACCTTCAAAAATTATTCCTCGAAGATCCACAACACACTACAACACCTTGTTAGCCTTGAACATGAAAAATGTGAACACACAAGAGAAAATCTCTAATCATGAGCACAACGATCAATGCAGACGTGCAACACAGATAGAGCGTGATCTAGAAACATCCATAAATATCACGAATCACTAGAGAAGCATCTGTAACAATTGAACTTACTAGAATCACATCATCTTTATTCAGGAACACCAACTAAAGCAACAGAATGAATGTTAGAACACAACTACTCATAACTCGATCAAATCTTCATGCGGATCTCTGAAACTTAACATAGATAAACTATATATACTCGACAAAAAACCCTTTAATCCACAACCACTGATCATCAACGTACTGAGCTAACCAATAGACTGAGCTTCACTTCACCATTGACAACCTGCAACTTATTTCATTACAATTTTCTCAATATCCCTGACATATACAGCTTCTAAGACATTAATGTCAATAGTGTTGACATCAATGACAACCACGTATCAACAACAAAACCACAACATCCAACAATAACCTATTATTGAAGCCCATATTTTAATAATTAAAAAATATTTTGGAAGTGTTCGGAAGCTTGAAAAGTGCCTTAGAAGATTTATGACAAGTTTTTGGGAGAAAAAACATAATTTTGAAATGCAAGTCAAAACTTAACCCTACTTCTATTTTTGGAAGCTTGTTTTAAGGGTTGGCTTTTCTATTTTTGGACTTTACTATTTTGAAAACAAGGGTTTTGAAATAGAAAAGATTTGAGAAAGAGCATAAGAGCTTGGAGAAGAAGAAAGTTAGAAGAATTGGATCAAGGATTCACCTAACTTGGTTGAAGAATTGAGGTAATATTTTGAGCCATTTTTAGATTATGGTAGTGTTGTTTGTGGTTGTTATGAAAAATAATAGTTGCTTATTTTTGTATGTTGAAAACCCCTTTGTGTGTTGCTACCTTTTGTATTGATCATTTTGGATATAGGGTTGTGTTGGATGCAAATATTTATATTTGGGTTAAGAGACACCCAAGTGTTGGAATTGAGAGAGGTATGGACCCTTTCTTGGGGAAAATATGTTTTGGCATGAGTATCTTTGTGTATAGTGATAGGGTGGTAGAGAAGGAATGAAAATAATGTGAGTTCTTTATTATTGGGATTATGTGATTTGGAGGAGACTTGGTTTGAATGTATTTATGAATGGTTAATGGGATATAAAGTGAAAATGAAAATATTATAAGACTTGTGTGTTTTTTGGGTTATGTGAATTGGATGATGGAGTATTGTGTGGTGTTGGAGAGTTATGAAATCCTTCATTTTAGGAGAAAAATGAGATTTTTATTTTATTATGATTGTCTTTCCAAGAGGTTGGTGATTCACCTTGAATCCCCCTTCATTATGGATCTTGTGAATATCTATTTGTATGTGTTGTCTATTTGGATAGTTGCAAATTTGTGATATTTGTTTATATTTTGTGTTGTGCAAACAAGGGTTTTTGGAGCCTCCTAGCTCAAGGGTGGACCTGTTTGCAAGTCCTATGGTTGGGAGGTGAGCTATCCTTCATCACGTGATTCTTGGATTCTCTTTTATACGTGGATCCAAATTATATTTTAAAGATGAACTTCATGGAGAAGGCTCATTATGTAGTATATTCTATCTTTTAAACTCATTGTGCATGGGTTTGTAAAATGAAAAATTTGAGTTGAGATTATTAATTTTGTTGTCTAATGAAGGCATGTAAATGATATTATTACCTCAATGGATACTATATGTAACATTTATTTAAAAAATATAATATTGTGTGTTTTTCTCACTTGAGCATTTCATTATTTTTGAAATAGAGAACGATCATGTTTTGAGCATAATGTTTAATTAGTTGATTGGATTGGCCTAATTTTTTGATATTTTATTCAAAACTAAGTACTAGATAAACCCTTTAAACTTTCTCTTAATTATGCGTATACCTTTCTATATAATTAAATCTATATGACTATTTTACAATAGTGTATTGTTTGAGATAGAAGATAGCAGTGTTTTGACCATAATGTTTAACTAGGGAAATGGTTTGGCCTAATTTTTGGATATGTTATTTTAATCTAAGAAGGAGAAAAACACTTTAAATTTTATGTTTGAATTGTATGTGTGTGTGTGTGTGTGTGTGAGAGAGAGAGAGAGAGAGAGAGTGAGTGTGTGAGATTAAATATATAGAACTATTTTACAATAGTACACTATTTGAAATAGAAGATAATAGTGTTTCAATAATTTAACTTTTAATTGGTCAACTAGGTTGACCTTGATTTTATATATATTATTTAAAATTAATTAATAGAAAAAGAATTTAAATTTTATCTCTATATAATATGTATATCATTATTTATGAATAAATCTAAAGGATTGTATCACAACATTTTTATTAAAAAAGACTGTTATGTAGACCTTTGGACCTTTTGTTCATAACTAGTTATGAATTTTGTAAAAAATATTTATTAGTTTTTTAATAATTTAAGTCTTTTTTTTTCCATATTGGAACTTAGAAAAATGTTATTTCTTGATCAATTTATGATATATTTACTCTAGACTATAATTTGTGTGATTATAGCCTCATTTTGTGTGATGAGATTAACCTATTTACATTGTTAGAAAGATCTTGAAAGTCTCTAATAATGTTTTTGAGCTTTCCTTAAGGTTTATGAAGTATTTTTAACAAATTTATTCAATATTTTATTCCACTTTCGTTGCATTCCACATAACCACTATTCTTGGAGATGTATCATCCAACAATTTTTATGTCTCTTTACACTTGAATTTTTTTAAATCATTTGGTCAAACAAATTACATGTCTTTGTTGTAGGTGTACATTTCATGAGACATTTTTTAAAACAATTATCTTGCATTCATATTTTGTATGGAATTTTGCTTGGATGACTATATAATAATCTCTTTTATACCAAATCTATTTATTTATTTATTTTTAATATCCTCAAATCATATTTTCAATCACAAAAGTTGTAGAATTATAGGTCCAACTATTTTAATTGATATGCTTAATTGCAGTGCCTTCTCTTTTGTATTGTTTCTATCTTGTAATTTGTAAATGACACACCATTATGAATGATGATAGTTCCCTGATTTCTCTTGAATGGATGTTTATTATTTTACACGTCATTTTACATGGTCATTTTAGATTTGATTATGCTCCAACTTGATTCTTACTTCCTTGATCCATGTATAAAATATACCAAAAAAAATCTTATTGAAATGTTTCTTTTGTCTCTTTGAGTTGCTTAATATTTGAAGGCTCGTGTCAAGTTTCATAGGTATTCATCTTGTGTGGGATCTCTATAGGACTAATTCATTGAATTTTATAATGCTAATGAGAATTAACTTATTTCCCCAAAGTTGTATTTATAAGTGATGCAATAACATTATTTATGGGCAATACATAGTCATAGTGTACTAATTGATTGTATAAATCACTATACTCTAATATGCATATTTGTTCATTCTAATGAAGTTGTTGCATCTAATAAAGATATAATATTAAAACTTTAATCTTTTGGTAGAACTGATCATTACAATTTTAAATAGATTAATATGAAATAGCTATAATTATATTATAAACATATATTGACAAGAGGAAATCTTTGAGGATTTGATCTCTTAATCCAAAGTTTTGACTATTTTGCATACTCATGCTTAGCTAATATAAAGGAATAAAAAGTGTAGTAGACATCAATAACCCTGATTTCATGACAAGAGGATACTTGCAATATCATTGTGGATTCCACTTTACTATATGAGTTTAACAAATTTGATAATTGAAAATAATATGAAATTTACTAGTATGTTTTGTCACAACATATCTAAATATTATAATTAGAAAATAGAAAAGTTATTGCAATGATTTCCTTGCCCCTTAGTTTGGGATTAAAGCTTATAAAAAGAGATTGGTGGTTAAATAGTGGGTTTATCTTATTAGTATTTAATTAGTTAGCCATATATTTTATAGTTGGCTACTCTCTTATTTTGGGACTTCTTTAAGTGACAGTGACATGAATTTATGTTGATTTATTTGTTATGTATTATCATTTATATTTTAATTGCAAGATTAAATAACAAGAAATCAACTAGAAAATTAATTATGTATTTCATAACTATCTATTTGTTTCATAAATTTAATATATTTATTGTAACTCAAATTTGTTAAAATATTTTAAATCAATTTCATTTAATTGTAAATTGATTTTAAAGACTATTGAAATAATGTTGGATACCTGATTAAATCCAACATTTTTTTTTTTCAAACTCTTAAAATTTATTGGTCAAGTCATTGTAGGTCAACAAATATTTACCGCTTTCTCTAGGGAAACTTAGAGGGAAAGTACTCGTATGGGTTTTTATCTTCACAATGTCATGCATTATAATTGTAAGGAAGCTAAGGTAGTGGAACAACTTCCTACACTAATCTTGAGAGGAGAATAATGCAAAACTTCTATAGATCTTTAACAATTAAAAAAATTTAAACAGAAATATCATGCATACCACGACACAGTGATTTAAGTATAGAAAACCCTTTCGGGAGAAAAACCCCACACTCCAAAATCCACCCAATATAGTATTCAGTAAATCACAAAGATTACAATATATTTGCAGAGAAAGCTTCTCACAGGAGTATTACCACTCAAAGATCAAGAGACAACACGACCGCTATCAGACTCTCAAAAATAATCACAATCTCTATCGTAGTCTAATACAATGCCCTCATAAAATAGAGTTACATTCTAGGGCAAGACAAGCCAACAAAATATTGCCATTAGATCTAAAATCTAATAATGAATGGTCCATATTTATAATATATCCTTTATTTAATGTATGTTGACCATTCTAGAAGTTTCCTAAAAAAGTTAACACGCTCACATTTCACTCCATGCTACCATTGTATACACCTATCGGTGTAACTAGGAAACATATATATAAATATATATACATCCCATCAACAATAAACCGCATATAATTGCAAGGTTGAGACACATTGTCCCAACAAATCTCCCACTTGTCGAACACCTCGCAAGAGCAATGTGAGGGTGTAAACATCGTCTCTTTAATTGCTAGGGGCTGAAAGGCCCATAGTCTTTGAACAATATATGAACTTCTTTGTTCTCAAGGCTTAGTTAAAGTATTAGAAACATTCATCAAAGTCTCTACCTTAACCAGCTTCACCCTCCCATCGTTGACCATATCTCTAACAAAATGAAAATGTACATCAATGTGCTTGGTACTGGCATGAAATGTTGAGTTCTTGGCTAGACATATCACACTCTAACTGTCGCAATAAATTGTCACTACAACTTGTTTTATACCAATATCTAAACACAGTCTCTTAAGCCAAATAGCTTCTTTACAAGCATGAATAGCTGCCATATACTCCGCTTCAGCAGTGGACAAAGCAACCACAGCCTGTCGCTTACTCATCCAACTAATTGCACCACCAAATGAAGTAAACACATAAGCACTAGTGGATTTTTTTCAATCAACATCACCTACCTAGTCTAAATCCACATAACCATGAATATCAAGGGAAATTTCATCTTCAATCATATTACTATGATAACATAAGGAATAATCTAAGGTACCTTGAAAATATCTAAAGACTCTTTTAACTACATCCCAATGAACTCTACCAAGATTAGACATATATCTGGAAAGAACTCCCATTGCTTGGGAAATGTCTAGTCTAGTACAAACCATAACATACATCAAACTTCCAATTGCACTTTGGTAAGGTAGTCTACTCATGTCTTCCATCTCTAATGGAGATGTCGAACAATCTGAAATAGATAACTTTGTTCCAACTGAAACAAGAACACACAATGGTCTACAATCCTATATATCAAACCTTTGTAAAATTGAGTTGACATACTTACTTTGGACAAGTCATAGCTTTCTTCTTACTCTATCTATTTTAATTTCCATCGCAATAATGTGTTTAGCTACACCAAGATCTTTCATTTCAAATTTAACAGCAAGTTGAGATTTCAGTTTTGAAATCATACCTTCCCTTTGCCAATAAATAACATATCTTCAACATATAATGTAATAATCAAGAAACAATCACCATCAATTTTATAATAAACACAATGATCTGATTTAGAATGCTCAAATACCAAACTCAACACATATGTATCAAATTTATGGTACCACATCCTAGGACTCTGTTTTAAGCCATACAAAGATTTCTTCAATTTGCAAACCAATTTACTTTTACCTTTCACCACGTAGTGCTCTAGTTGTGTCATATAAATATCCTCCTCCAAATCACCATGAAGGAAAGCAATTTTCACATCCATTTTCTCAACCTATAAATCAAAAGTAGTAGCAATAGAAAGCAAAAATTTAATGGATGTCATTTTTGCAATAGGAGAAAATATCTCACCATAATCAACACCCTCAACTTGAGAGTAACCCTTCAACCAACCTTACTTTGTACTTCTCAATACCTCCATCTAAACCAATATTTTTCTTAAACACCCATTTGCAACCAATAGGTTTTTGTCCTTCAGGCAATGGTACAAGATCCTATGTATCATTCTTTTTTAAAGATGTCATTTCTTCACCCATAGCAATCTTCTAGGATTATGCATCATTCATACCTAGTGCCTCTTCTATAGATCTAGGTTCATCCATGTTAGTATTCAAAGCAAAAATACATCTCCAATCATCAGGTGAATACCTTTTAGGTGGTTGTCTATGTCTTGTGGATCTACAAACAAGTTGAGTTGGAGGTTCTTCCTCCTCTTCTGAAGATCCAGAGATATATGAGGTCTCCTCAACTTATTGTCTATCCTTGGGCCTCGATTCAACTTTCTCAGGTGTAGGAGGAAATTGAATCACATCTTCCTATTTACTTTGTTTTGGCTGAAATGTAACAAAATAAGGCTTAGTTTCTCTAAAAATCACACTTCTACTATGTATTACCTTATGTGCAATAGGATCCCAAAGCTTGTATCCTTTCACACCATTATTGTATCCGATGAAGATACATTTCACAGCCTTGTGCAATAGGATCCCAAATCTTCTCCTTTGGCACATGTGCATATGCCTCACAACAAAAAATTCTAAGATGTCTCAATAAAGGCTTGCAACCTGACCATGTCTCTATAGGAGTCTTATCAACAAGAGTTGATGTAGGAGACCTGTTAATCAGGTAACAGGCAGTGGCAATAGCTTCAGCCCAAAACCTTTATTCTAGACCGAGCACCACTCAACATACTCCTAGCCTTCTCCATTAGTGTCTTGTTCATTCTTTCAACAAATCCATTCTGTTGTGGAGAATACGGAGTTGTCTTCTATCTATGAATACCACAATCTTTATAATATTTATCAAAATCATTAGAGCAAAATTCACTGCCATTATCAATCCTCAAACATTTTATTTTCTTTCCAGTCTGTAACTCAATCATTGCTTTAAATTCTTTAAATTGATTGAAAACTTTGGATTTACTCTTTAGGAAATATACCCATGTCCTTCTACTATAATCATTAATAAATGAAACACAATATGTGGATTTACCAATTGAAGGAACATCTACAAGACCAAACACATCAGAATGAATAAGATCTAATACACCACAAGATTTATGAGAACTCGAGTAAAACTACACATGATTTTGTTTTCCATAAATGCAATGCTCATAGAAATAAAATTCAAGATTACAATTAGACAAACCTAACAAGGTTTTTATTTTTCAAGGTCCTTAGACCCTTTTCTCCAATGTGGCCAAGTCTTTGGTGCCATAACATAGTTTTCTCTGCAGGTAACTTTGTTTTAGAAGAAAGAGCACCCTTAGGTACCCAAAAGCCATGACCATCTACTGAAGGTGAAATCCTCACTTCTTCCATAGACTCGTTTTTCACATAAGTACTATTACACTCAATAGTGCATGCATCAAGCTTATACAATGTGCCATATCTAACACCTCTAGCAATCACCATAGTACCTCTTCTTGCATCTTGCATCAGAAAATACTACCTACACACCCACATCTATTAGTTTTCTCACAAATAAAAAATTTTGTGCTAATCCATGGATATGCAACACACAATTAATCATTTTTATTCTACCATCAAGAAACCTGATTTTAACTTTACCACGGCCAACAATGTCTAAATGAGAATCATCACCCAAGTACACCTTACCTCCATCAAATTCTTCATATTCAAAAAACCGATCTCTATTAAATGTCATATGGAAAGATGCACCCAAGTCAATTAGCCATGCAACATTACCTACACGAGTTGCCAAAGCTACAATGAATGTGTTGCCATCTTCCTTCTCAGACTCAGAATCATAATCAAATTTCTTCTTTTTATTCTTCTTTTCTTCTTTGTATTTCTTATGAACATGTCCAAGCTTACCACAATTCCAACAAATAACTTTGGACTTTTTAGGAGATTTAGATCTCCCCTTAGACTTGGATTTTTCACTCTTCTCATTTGTCTTTCCTTTTTCCTTAAGTCTTCCATGAAAATTTAGGGCCTCCTTGGCAATAATGGATACCTTCCTCCTCATTTCTTCAAAAAGCAAAGAACCCACCACATCTTCAGTCTTCAAAATAACAAAATTACTCCCAATAGCCATAACAAGAGAATCCCATGAATCAGGAAAAGAACAAAGCAGGATCTGACATTTCTCTTCCTCATCCATTTTAACACCAATTGATGCCAACTGAGCCACTAGCATATTGAATTCTTCCAAGTGTTATTTGATTCATCCACCCTCTTCCATTCTCAAGGAATACAGTTTTTTCCTCAAGAAAATCTTGTTCACTAAAGATTTGGCCTGATATATCTCACCAAGCTTCTTCCATAGTTTTTGTGCAGAGGTCTCCTCATGGAAATTAATTAAAATAGAGTCTTCTTAGCACAATCTGATTAGACCCATAGCTTTATGGTCCATAACATCATATTAAGCAGCCTAAGTAGGATCTGCAGGCCTTAAAACATTCTCATCAACAACATCCCATGGATCTCGATCTTTCAACATATCCTCCATCTTTAGCTTCCACATCTCAAAATTATTTCCAAAAAAATTCTCCACCTCTATTCTCTTTGATGAACTTGCCATCTAAAAATTCCTGCAACGGGATCACAGAGTGTCTTTTGCATAAGCTCCCACTCAAATCTGGATTAGTTCAAAAAACCCAACAACCCACAACTAAAACCAAAGGTGATCAAGCTCTCATACCACTTGTAAGGAAGCTAAGGTAGTGGAACAACTTCCTACACTAATCTTGAGAGGATAATAATGCAAAACTTTTACAGATCTTTAATAGTTACAGAAATTTAAATAGAAATAAACATAAATATCATGCATACCATGACACAACGATTTACATGGGGAAAACCCTTTTGGGTGAAAAAACCCACACTCCAAAAGCTACCCAATATATTATTCAACAAATCACAAAGATTACGATATACTCACAGAGCAAGCTTCTCACAAGATTATCACCACTCAGAGATCAAGATACAACATGACCACTATCAGACTCTCAAAAATCATCACAATCTCTATCGCAGTCATAATAGAACGCCCTCATAAAATAGAGTTACATTCTAGGAAAAGATAGGCCAACAAAATATCTACCATTAGATCTTTAAAACCTAATAACGAATGGTTTAGATTTACAATATATCCTTTATTTAATGTATGTCAACCATTCTAGAAGATTCCTAAAAAATTTAACACGCTCACATTTCGCTCTATGCTACCATTGTATACACCTATCGGTGTAACTAGGAAACATATATATAAATATATATATATCCTATCAACAATAAACCGCATATAATTGCAAGGTTGAGACACATTTTCCTAGCAATAATGTCGACACCTTGTTAGATTATCTTCACTTTTCTAGGGAGTTATGAATGGGGGTTCCATCAAACATGCTTTTGTTATTTTTTCTCTTGTTTCAAGTGGTGTGTTCTCATTCTTATTACACTTGAAAAATTATTGAGTGTGCATAATTCATCATGGTGAGATGTGTAACCCTTAGTACCTGTGTGATGTAACAAAAAAATTAGTTGTATTGTTTTTAAACCCATTTGTATATATATATGGGTGGGCATGAAATATTGGTTTGATGCTTTGGAGGATGGGGTTTTTTACCCAAAAGGGTTTTTCCCACTTATATTGGTTTCTCTTTTTTCATGTCTATTATTCTTCTACTATTCTTCTTTCTTCTTCTTATAAGTGTTTATTTATATGTTATCATGCTACTAAGATCTACTTAGATATAAAATATACATTAATTTCCTTTAAGGGTCAATGTGGAAAATTAATTTGTGACCTAGTTCTACTTTGGGGTGTAATATAAAATTTAAGTTATTATTAAACTTTTATTACATTAATTGAGCTAGGAAATAAAATAATTTACAAGTTGAAGTAGACAATTGACAAAGTGGATCCATAAATCGAAATAGTAGAAAATAAAGAACCTAAACCAAAAGATGGAGTTCACTATATTGGATGTTATCATGATGTACAGGCATCCATGCAATGCATTGTAGTTGCATTGTAGTCCTACATTGTCATCCCAATATTGCACTATCAACCAAAAGAGTTACAAAATCTAAATTTTTCACCAAATATATGACCTACCTACACAACAGGAAGCAAGGGCAACCAAAGCAATAAACCAAAGGTAAGAAAATGATACAAAAATGGAGTTAAACTAACTAGAGAAAATAAAATAACAAAATGAAAAGGAAGAGGAAAAGAGAAAATGAAACCTCTATGTGAATTTATTCTCCCAAATACCTAGATCTAAGAAGAGATAAATTGTTGTGGTTGCTAAGGAAATTTCCACAAATGGTTAAGACCCTACTTTTTTTTCAACCCCAATGGGTAGCTAGATGAAGAAATATTGAAATAAAGTATGTGTTCATATCCTATGTGTATCTAGAAATTGATAGAGCAATGACAAATGTAATTAGGGTGAACTAGAATGAAAATTAGACTATTGTTAACAAGGAAGTGAGATCCCAAGTGCTAAGGCTAACAACAACTAGGATTATATAATGATAAAATGAGAATCTAGAGAAAATAGATGGAAAAAAATAACCTCTCAAAATTGGTGAGACAAATGGAGGTAAGAGTATTGTTGTAAGATGTTTCTAAACTTCCCAAGAGTGTAATGGAATGTTGGAGTATTCACATACACTTCACAAAATGTTGGTAGACTACTCAAAGTGCTAGTAAGAATGGTGTATAATGTTGGCCAAAGAGTGATATCTTGATAGAATGAGAGATTACAAGAGATATTAAAATAGATCTCAAAATGGATCAAATGGAGGGAGATAAGGGAGCTAGATATTCTTTTAAATTTTCTCCTGAGAAATTACTTGCAACTTAGGTAGGTAATAGACAATTAAATGCTTAGAGGTGACCATAGAATCATGAGCTATCATGGGATGCTAGTGTGTCACACAAATGTTTGTGTGTCATGATAGTGTCCTAATAATTTTATCTCGACAAAGGGCCAAACACCAAAAAATGGCATGGTAAAGATAGTTGTAGCATCAATTTTGAGAAAGAGGACCATGCAAGGTTAACTCTTGGCACCCTGGGTGAAAAAATGCTAAGGTAAAAACTAAAATGCATCTAAAAAAATACTAAGGGAGATGGACACTAAAGTGAACTTTCAAAGCATAATTCAAATTTGTAAGGGTATATAATTTTCATCATTACAATGGGCATAGTTGTGTGCACTTGTATCAAGCAGTTTGTTTAGAAAATCATACAGTACTAGAGGTACATAATAGGTGTTTGTCTTATATACAATGTTGATATAAGTGGATTTGAACCTATTTTGTGTTGTTAATATCATTTATTCCTTTATTTTTATCATTTCTACTTTGGATTTTTTCTTGTGCCATGTATGTTGTGATGCCTCTTTCCAATTCATCTATTTACTTTTTGTGTCTTTACATTTTGGCCCCTTTGATTATATTTTTTTTTTTGCACCTCCCATTCTCACTCCACCTTCTTTATGATGGTTTATGTTTTTTTCCCACTTAGGTTGGGATGGGGGCATCTTTCTTCTAAACATTATTCTTAATTGTTACCTTCCCATGTTGTCCTACATGCCTTGTTTGACTTTTTATCTTCTTATGTTCTAATATTACCACCTTGAGTTATTACATGAGCTTATACTACATGATTTCACGATAAAACATACTTTATGATATCCTTGTGGTCCTTATCCTCCATGTCTATAATTTGTTTCCATGTTATGATAACCTTTATTATAATTATAATGATTCTCATGTTTACATCTTGCATGACATGATTATGAAGCTTATCATATTCACATCTCATAATTATTATCCTTAACATACTTATCATCCCATGTGATGCTCATCAAATTATGTTAATATATTTCTCATTTCACATCTTATGCATATGATCCTTGTCACATGTTCGCATGCTTGTGATACTTATATTTATACCTATGATCCTTTTCATACCACTATTTGATGCTTATTCATTCTAACATATTACCATGAAATGATCTTACACTTTATCATCATACATTTAGGGCTATCTTTCCATATTTCCCATATTAGAGATAATCATCTTTATATGTGCCTCCATAATTATATTTTATCTATGAGCATATATACATGATTTCCCATTTTTAATTATTACATGATGATTACCTAGCCACTTAGGGCCACCATACCCTATTAAATAGACAACTATACATTATTTATAGTCATTCTTGTGTCCATTACACTCTTTGTGTCTCTCATTATAGTATCATGCCCATGTAGGGTTAATCACTTTAAATTGTGCTCTCATTGTCTCATCTCATATCATTATACTTGCATGACCTAACCATGTTCTAAGAAGTATCCAATCATATTTGGGAGCATGATACAAATTATGCGTTCACTATCATTTTGTGTGCTCACATGACCTAACCATGTTCTAAGAGTCACATTGAGGATAACATAACCTTATTTGCATCAGTTTGACCTATCTTACCACTAGGGCCTTATCACCTTGCCTAACCAATATGTGTGTGTGTTCTTAGATGTTGTATTGAGGGTATATGTTAGCTTAGTGTTCCATGTACTTATACTAGTGTTCCTTGCTATTGAGGACCACATCACCATTCTTCATTTTCCTATATACTAGAGGCAAAATTATATACCTTGGTGATCATCTCCATCTCGTATGCTTAGCATGCCTATCTTTTGAGATATTTTACTTGCTTATTACACAAATTATTACTTTACATAATTCACATGGTTACATGCTTAGCTTACATTTACTAATGCAAGTAGCATGTCATAACCCACAACTCACAAATAATTGCTCAAGACATCATATGCAGAGACTCTCTTCTCATAAATGAACTCACAATCCACCATAGAAACAAAAAATGAACTCATTCGAGCTTTTATTGAATTTCAAATCCAACAAACAACAACATGAATTTTACTTCGTATTGCAACAAGAAAAATAAACCTATCACATTCTTCTTACCACTACTATTTCATTACAATGAATTTTCTCAAACGATTTCTAGGTTTTTTGCTCCTCCTTCCCAACTTTTCGACACATTTTGAATTTTTCAATTTTGTTTAGAAATGAGAAAGTTATGCATGTTTTTCTGAGACTATTTCTCATAGTCACAACTTCTGACAATCTCCCTCTCCCATTCAAACCTTTTGAATTCCCATGACTCCTTCCTTGGCATGGGTTTTCTCTTCTTCGAATACATTCATTCAATGACAATTTAAAAATTGCCTTCCTGCCTCACAATCTACTCACACCACTTCCCCAACACCCTGCATTCCCATTTTTTTTACAAAAATGCAAATTCAGATTTTTAAATGAAGTTACAATTCCCATTAAATTCCCACTCACAGGCTTGGGCACAAGATATTCCTTTTTGGCAAATTAACACTTTGCAACAATTTTAAAAACAATAAAACAATGTATCAAATTAACAATTGATTTTTTCCACAACCATCACCAAATTCTATTATGCTTGAGGAGTTGAGAATTTTATTAATTTGTGCCTGCAACCAAAAACATTAAAACAAAAATTAAGCAATAAAATTTAAAATATTTTTGGTCGTGCAGGATTGTTCGTGCACTCGAATGCTCCTGCATCATTTACATTTCACGAACCATTTTCCCTCTCCTCTAATTCCTTGCAACTCATGGGAGCATTCAATTGAAGGGGCATATTTTTTTGCTAACACCCCTCTATTGAGATTAAAAATAGTTACAAGTGCTTATAAAGACTCATTTCCCTAATGAGATAGAGCATTATCACACCCAATATTCTATGTCATTCTATGGTCAATAAGCAGGCAACATCGCCACTTTTTGTATAAGTAGAAACCTTCACCTCTCTCATGGTTATTGTTCATAAATTGTAACTTGTAGTTGTCTCTATCTTTACTTGCATGATAGAAGCTACTCAATGCATATTTTTATCTATTTTTTAGGTTCCTATGGAGCATGCATACCAAAGGATGGAGTTAGATGTTGAAATAAAGAGGGATCCATTAATTTATATTTGAAAGTGGGAGTAACGTGTAATGGTGAAATTTGCATACTCATGCCAATTTCTATTTAGTTTAGGGCCCATTCTAAGAGAGTAGCTTAATACACTTACATATCGATAAATGGTGCAATCTTGTAAAAAAATAGGTCCATCCTCCCATGTCACATTACTCATCCCTATTTACACATTCTCCCACACATGGCCCCATCTTATACATATCCTCACCTTTTCCACATACTTGACATTCAATATGCTTATTATTTCCCACCAAATCTTAACTTTCATTCCCTAACCAATCTTACCTATGTCTTGGGTCAATCTCATGGGTATGGGATCAATATTGCACCCATGGATTTGACCCTTGAAATTTCAAAATTAAAGTCAAACTTTGGTTGACTCTCACCTATTATTTTCCTATCTTGAGCCGACTTGGTACATGCTTGTCATGATTTATTACTATGTACTTGTATCTCAAAGCATTCAATTACATTCATTTAGACACAAAAAAGTATTGAATATCATTCACATTTAAGGAAGGAGCATCCCAAGAACATTTCAATTGGAGCACCTAAAAAGAATACAATTTTACATCACATCATTCTAGAGCATTTGCATATCTAAAGATTGTTGTCCTTGATTATTTGCACAACTGTAAAGTTAGTCCTATCAAGGGGTTTGACCTAGGAGAACACAACCCTTGTGACTTAATGATCTCCCTAATTGTTTATAAATGTGACCAATCCTTGACATATAGTGAAGCATAGAGAATTAGGTGAATTAGAAAGTAGAAGTGTGCACCCCAGTCTATAGAACACAACATATTTCCACTACGTAAGCAACCCAGAGTTGCATATTCAACCTAAAAAATGACAATTTTGCACAAGATCTGAGACAAAAGACAAATCCAAATTACCTATTGTTTGTTTCAGAACAACAAATTTGAACAACTGCATTAAAATTTCTTCAACATCATTCTTAAAGCTAAGTATATTCCTCCTTCACATTTACTTTCCTAAGATAACATTAACTGTTTGATTTATCATCACCGCCTATATTATAAATTCATCTAGATTAGTCCATAGTTAATTACTCGTGATTATTTAATTAACATAAGTTAATATAAGTTATTTCATTTATTGACTTAAACGCAACATCTAATATCTAAACTCACAAAAATTACTCCCTTAAAATGTAAAGATTGTAAAGATATGTTGTTTTTGGATTTTTTTCTCCTCAACTCTCTATCCTGATGATGGATCACAGAGTGTGATCCAAAACGCCAATGAAAAAAAGCTTGTACACAATCAAATCCAGAAGCAACATATCTTTACATTCATTATGGATTGTGGAAATCTCATATCACTTAATGTAAAGATTATCATTCCCTCTTACTACCCTATTTACTCTGTAAACCCAAAAACATTTAATGTAATGACCAAATATCGTGAATTCATATTGTAAACACTCAAAAGATGTTGAGTTTAAATCCCTCACATTTTTTTAATTTTAGATGCGTGTTTTTCTTTTATTTATTAGCTGATTAAAAAAATTGTGTTTTTTCTTATATTTATGAGATATTATCACACACTTTACAATCACATTGTAAACGTGACGAACAATTTAGATGAAGGATGCTCTATCCCGCGTACAAAGGAATAAATGCCGAGACCACAAAAAATTTACGACTTTTTTCTAATGTTTTAAAAGCAGTGGCCCTCTTCAAGAAAACACGAGTAAAACGTGCGTAAGTGGGAAAACGTTTTAAGGACAACCTAGCCCGAGAATCGAAGTCTCGTGAATCCGTGATATTCCGCATAAGGGAATATTATTATTCCAGCTCGGTCCATTTAAATTTAGCATTTTTTTTTTTTAGAAATGAACATGATATTTTCATGTGTCATGAGAATAATAAAGTTTGTACATTTTTTATAGTTTTTGTTTATATTAGTATGATTTATCTATTTATTATAATTATTATTTTTTATTGTTTTAATGGCCATCTTGCATTAAGAGAATTTATCTGTGTTCACTATTTTCAAAATGAAGCTACAACACTATTCTTAATATCAACCTTCTTAATCATGATCTTAAATTTATGTGTTCCAACATTCTTAAAAAGTGTCCTTGGACGCCTAGAATGAATTTGTAAATGTCCTCAAGAATCTTGACATTAATTGTCATATGCATTCGTGAAGAAGGTGGAGCACAACAATAGTGGTTATGGTTGACTTTGGACTCATTCAATGCGCTTTCCCAATTATAGCCTCTAGGATTGAGGAGTGGAGAATCTTGTATGATAGACGAGACCCATGTGAGTTGGCCACTCCATTTCATAGTGTCATACTTAGGGATTTGAGTCGTCATGGTCATGACACCAAAGATGCCTTTACGGTTATGTTTACTATTATGGGGGCCAATTGATTGTTGCCATGTAATGTCCATGTAAAGTCATTGACGCATTTGATATTCTTAAAAGATGCTCTCCAAGGTGGGCATGGGGTTTTCACATGATACCATGGTTTTGGTATCCATGATTTTGGTAAACTATTTATTGTTTTGTCTCTCTTTGTGCCTATATATTGAGAGTATGAGATGGTGGTTTTAAATGAGATTATTCTACAAGTACACGAGTGTTGTCAAAGTGTTACCAAAGTGAAGAGAGTGTTAGTGTGTTGGATATATCTCATATTTAGAGATTAATATTTGTTTATCCTCTTTTTCATGTGGATTTTTTTTCAAAAGGGTTTCTCTACATAAATCCTATGTTGACATGGTTTGATGATTTATTTCTCATTTTTTATTTATGCAATCACTTAAATAATCTTTTATGGTAATCCTTGTTTAAAGAAACAAATTTCACATTTACATGTACTTGTAGAAAATTTTATTGCAATAGTTTTGCCTTGTTTCTTAATATTTGGTATCAAAGCTAATGGCTCAACATAAAGAAGGATGTATTTTTATTAATTTTTGAAGCCTTTTTGTTGCAATAGGAGCTTTTGCATTGTGTGGTTTTGTAGATTTGGGGAAAGGATTGCAAACCATGGCTTCTACTTGTATGGATATTGAGAAATTCAATGGTATCAGATACAAGATGTAGAAGTTAAAGATAGAAGATGTCCTTGAAGAAAGAGATTATTGGATGCATGTTTCACAATAAAATAATCCATCTAATACATTTGATGAAGATTGGTCAAAACTAGACAAGAAGGCATGAAGAACCATATAATTTTGTCTTACATATTATATCTTCTTGAATGCTTCTAAGGATACTACCTTATATAATTTTTGGAAGAGGATGGATGATATCTATCAAACTAAAAGTCTTACTAATAAGTTATGTCTCAAAAGAAATTTATATTTATTAATAATAAAAGATAGTGATTATATTTTTGACTATTTAAATGTTTTAATTTGATTTTAAGTTAGCTTGTATCTGTAAATGTTAAGTTGTAAGATGAAGATAAATGCATATTATTACTTTTCTCTTTACCCAATACTTATGAAATATAATTGTTACTATAAGTGGAAGTGGTGTAGAGCCAAAAATGGATAATCTTATTACTACTCTTCTTTCAAATAAAATGAGAAGAAAATTTATGAACGAATGCTCAAGATATGCTTTGCATGTACAAAGAAGTTCCAAAGAAAAAAGAGGGTCTAAAGGGATAAGAAAGAAAAAGGAGGGTCTATAAGAGCTTGCATTGCAAGTGTGTTGTAATTCATTTCAATATTTGATAATACATTGTATAGTTTTTAGAGTGTGGGGTTTTTCTCTCGAAAGGGTTTTCCCTATGTTTAAATCACAATGTTATGTTTTATTGTTATTATGTTTATGCTATTAATTAGATGTGTTTCATCAAATCTCTATAATATTTGAATTAAAATTTGTTTGACATTACTATTAAGATTAGTGTAGTAAGTGTTTTCACACACATTTTCTTCCTTACAAGTGGTATCAAAGCCTAGTCAGTTTTGATTCTATTTGTTGGGTACAAGAATTATTTAGATAATCAAGGATTCAGTGTGCAAAGTATTTTGTGCTCTATATTGTAGGATAATAGAGGTGGTGAGAACATTCAAAATAATTGAGGTAAAAAGGGTTTTTGGTATAAATTTTAAAATGTGGAAGCTAAATATGGAAGATATGTTGATTGATTGGGATCTATAGGATGTGGTGGATGATAATGTCCAGAGACCTACGCATCTAACATTGACTCCAAAATATGATGTAATGGATATAAAATATAAAGGTATCATAAGTTTGTGCCTTGAAAACTTGATTCTAATAAATATCCACAAAGAACCCACTTCAAAGAAGCTAGGTGAGATATATCAAACCAAATCTCTAGTAATTTTAAGGTTTTCTTGAGGAAAAAATTGTATTCCTTGAGAATGGAAGGTGGAAAAATCTCTAAGTATCTACAAATTTGTAATATGTTGACAACTCAATTAACCTTAGTTGGGGTGAAGATGGACAAAGAAGAAAGGTGTCAAACTTTGCTATGTTCATTACCATACTCATGGGATAGCCTGGTCATGACCATTGGGAGCACTTCATTCACCTTGAAGATGGAGGACATTCTTGGTTCTCTACTCTCCAAGGAAATGAGAAGGAAGTTCTCTCTTAATTCCAAAAAGTCTTTGAGTGTTTTAGGAATACCAAAATAATAAGGAAAGAATAGAAGTGGCATGGTAGTTCTAATTCCAAGAATAAGGAGAGATCAAAATACTCTAGTAAGTCCAAGGGAATATGCTAGAGCTATGGAAAATCTGGACACTTTCAAAAGGACTATAAAAAAGAAAAGAAAAAGAAATATTATAATTCTAAATTTGAGAAGGAATATGGAGATTCTTTTATTACAGCCTTGGCCATTCATATAGGTGGTACTACATAGTTGATTGACTCATATGCATATTTCCACATGACTCCAAACAAAAACTAGTTTAGTTAGTATTAAAAATATGATGGCGGTAAGATGTATTTGGGTGATGTAAGGGCTCAAATGTAGCCTCATGCTTAAAGGACAACAAATTCAACTTTAGAGAAATCCTAGCAAATCCTGGTGACCTAGAGATCATAGGTAATCAAAGAAGGATTCATCCTAGCTCATATGTGTTAGTAGCAAACTAGAGGCAAGTTAAAATTTAAAAAAATTTAACATATGATGTGAACCAATAACCACCAAACAAGAACATATAGCATGCATACATAATGCACAAATTACGCATCTATTGAAAATGCTTACAATTCTACATATGTTGTCTAGATTTTGGTGCATAATTTTGCATACAAATTTATTAACTAACTTTTTAGGACACTTTTCATGATTGGAGTTAGAAAGCTATAGCCCGTCCTATTTAATGAAATAAAAGTTGAGCTTCTTGAATCAAAAGAAAAGTTAAATAATGATAAAAAGAAAAGCATGGCATATGCAAAGCATATCTAACTACAAATAAAACACACACAACAATCAACTTATAAAAACATACTAATTAAGATGAGATTGTGCAAAATCAAGGTATAAAATTTGTCATTCCTTCAATTAGAATCAATGGGCTCTATAAAATCCAAGAGCCCCAAAAAAATTGAGAAACATCAATATATCATGCAAGAGCTCAAGCAACTTCCTTGATAGCCAACTCAAAAGGCCCATTTAGCATGCTAATGCCTACTAATTCAGACCATTGTTTGTTTGTTATAGTGACCTTTGCACAAAGAAGATTTTTTTATTCAACTTAAATAGGCTTGAAAACTTATTGTTTTAACTAAGATGACCTACCAATCTATACAATATATAAAATTCTTAACATTTTTTTGCAACTTACATATGTAACTATAGACATCTAAATTTAATCACTCCCATATGATTAAATTTACTCCCTTTCTGTCTATCATATTAAATATTAATTTATCAAATTAATATTATACCTTTTATCCCATATATATAAAGTACTTAATTTAATAATTAAATGCTTTATCTTTCACCTTCTTCCTCTCTAAATTAAATAAATACACTAATTTATTTAATTTAGTCATTTTTCCCCTCTTGATTTTAAATCAATTTAAAAAAATTCATTTTCTCTCTCCTTGTCACATCCTCCATAATCTTGCCCTAATCTGAATTAATTTAATTAATTCATGATTATGATAATCAAAGATTAATGTCACATCCTCCTACATTTACCACATGCCTCTAATCTTCCATTAATTAGTCTAATCCAATATTTGCACAACCTTAACCAAGGTCATTAACCAGATTTAGCACCACTTTTTAGCCAACCTTTGCATTTACCTTCTTTTAGCATTGACCCCCTTTTCCATGTGAATTTTTAATTCACATTTATGTATCATAGATTCTCCTCTTTTATATGTGAATTTTTAATTCACATTCTATCCTTCCAAGGCTTCTAAAACCTTGGACTTGTCACAATCTCCACATGTGACCAAGTCCCACCTTTTTGGAGCCCACCTTTTATCTTTTAGACTCTCCTAAGAATGTGAATTTTTAATTCACATTTATGTTTTCAACCACCTTTTCTTTTCCCATGTAGATTTTTGAGGAATTCCAAAATTCCTCAAATGTCCCTTTCACTCCCACTTGGGGACAAGGAATCCCTTTTTAAGGAAATCTCCTCACTCCCTAAGGTGCTTGGAAGGTACTTGTCCTTCCTCCACCTCATGTACCTTTTTGACACCTCACTTATACCTCATCTTCTCTTGGCCACTTCACCATCCACATGTCAAGATGTGAGGGCTTGTGGGTTCTCAACCCACCATAGCCCTTCATCTTGACCTTATTGGATTCATCTTGACCATTGAATTCTCTAGGGAATTCAAATTCTCCTATAAATACCCCCTCCTCAAGGGCATTTTAAACACTTTTGATTTTCATAACTACATGCTGCCAATTTGCACTCTCAATCATCCACTATCATCTAGCTATCCATTCTAATCATTTTGTATGAGTTGATCTTGCATTTAGTCACTTAAGAAATCATCTAAGGAGCACACAAAATCGTCCCAAGCAAGGGCCAATTAAGGAGTCGTCAACAGCAAGGAATGTGAAATCATTTGCATCTTGTTTTATCCACTTTCCTTCTTGTTTTATCACTCTTTAGGCTAATCTTGAAGTGTCCTTAGTCTTTTATCACTTGCATTTTTAAGTTATTTTGCACATTAGAGTAGGGTAAAACATTAAGGTACACAGTAACAAAATACGACCATCTTAACTCCCCATGAACCCTAACTAGAAGCAACTTGTATGCATATGTATCACAACAAATTGTTTAAATTGCAACAAAATTTTACAAAACTTCAAAAATATTTTCACTCTACCCTCTTCTTGACATAAATCGCACAAACAACTTTAAAAAAACAAAAAAACATACCAACAATTATTCACACTTTAAATTAGTTAAAAACATTTAAAACCTTACAAATATACTTTATATATTAATTTTTATTGAATATTATTAACCAAATATAATTAAAACTAAAGTTTCTCCTACCTAAAAAGAACCAAAGAATAAAGTCCTTAGAAAAACTTTTTTTTAAAAAACCACAAAAAGCTTAGTCAATGCTCTTGATTTTCACCTTCTAAAAGTGGAGATGAAAGCAATAATCATCCATACAAAGATATGTACTAAAAAGTATATTGATAAGGCACATTTTGAACCGAATTGAATCCATTCATAAATTAGATAAAAACATTAAAGACAAAGAAAAAAGCACCACCTAAATGTGAATGCAACCAAAGACAAGAAATCCCTTATAATAGAAGGAAACTAAAGGCCGACACGAAACTCATAATTACTTACTTATCTTGAGAAAGCTTGTAGAGACAAAATAAACCATAAAAAGAACTTACACCATTAATAGGTGTGAGCAAATCCACCGACCATTGAATAAATAGTCTTCACCTTTATTGTACAACAAGGGTAGATATACAATGAATATATAGCTATTGTGGCTTATTATCACGCTCTTATCTGAAATGGGGAGGGAAATAGATGTAATAAATATTTTGACATTGAATGGATTTCAATTATTAGTATTATTACCAACATAGGGAAATATATAAAAAAATAAATAAATGTATAGTGTACATAGATACCAAGATATATACAAGAAATAATAAATGTATAGTGTATCAAGATATCAAGATTTTTCATCTCTTTTTTTTGATACTACAAGGGTGTCCCTGCGACCGAACCCAACAGCCCAACATCCCTTACCTTGGGTACTTGGGGTGAGCTAGGGCGAGACTAGTCCCCTACGGCTGAGATTCCCCGCCCGCAAGAAGTCCCACCTCTTAAATCCGAGAGTGGAGTTGAATCTGAGACCAATGGGAAGCAAACCCATCGCCCAAACCAACTCAACTACCCGTTCGAACTAAAGATTTTTAATTATTATTTATTGTTTTACATTTCCTTAATTAGTTGAACAAATATCTTATGGGAAAAAGATTTATGATATTTATAGGATTATTTTAAATGTATTAGAAAAATTCTAAGGAGAATACAAGGTATTGTGCCCTTGGATATTTTTAGCGATAATACTAACATATTCCCACCAACCCGTGGAATAATGAAATTTTGGACGGACATGCCTAAAGGAAGGGACATTTCAACGCGCTTTTGTTCTTTATTTAAAGTTTGAGAAGGCATCCTAGTTGTTGCATATTTGACCAAGACAATACATTAAAAAAATGTGTCATATTTTTAGCTTTTCAAATAAAATAGAATTTTAATTTATAATCTAATATATTTGGAAAATAAATGTGATGTTTAGTATAATCATTTTTAAATTGTAATGTAGAGAATTCATGTTTATTTCTTGTTATTTTTCTTTTAGATTACTTCAATTTTATTGGGATTTTAATGAGGGTTAAAAAAATAATGTTTTTTGATTTTTTTATTGAAGAAATGTAAATTACAAATATGAAATTATAGTTAAAGATTTTAAAAGGATATAATGTCAATAGATAATAGATCAATAAACTACAGTTATAATAGACGAATATTTACAAGATTACAACTACAAATTAGATGATTTAACTAGTAGAGAATCAAAGTAATATCTTTATGAAGTTGTAGGATTTGAACACGTTTTTTGAGCTTTCTTTGATATAGGTTGGATTTTATTTGAGTAAGGGAGAGTGAATTGGTAATTTTTTAGTATATCTATTGTGTTTTTTTTTTTTTTTTGATACTATAGGGGTGTCCCCGCGACCCAACCCAGCGGCTCAGCAGCCCTTACCTTGGGTACCTAAGGCAAGCTAGGGCGAGACAAGTCCCCTATGGGTGAGATCCCCCACCCGCAAGAAGTCTCACCTCTTAAACCCGGGAGCGGAGTCGAACCCAAGACCAATGGGGAGCAAACCCACTACCCAAGCCAACTCAACTACCCGTTCGGGCTATATCTATTGTGTTTTTATATGTAACATGACTACAAAGATGAATGTTGATAGTAATGTCTCGATCATTGAAGAATATAGTTGTTGCTAGTGTTTTACAAATTTCTTGTTTTTATATAAAAATCTTGATAGTGTCAATTTAATATTTTTAATTAGGTTTAGTTGCTTCTTTAATAAAAATGAAGCTTATCTTTATAATTTTTTATTTTTTCCTTGTATTGTATATATAGACTTTTTAGAAACTTCTTTAATTAAAAAGATATTTAACCTTATGTATATTAGTTTATTTCTCAAACAACATCATTGTAGGTGTATTAATAATTTAGTTCCTTTAAAGGATTTTAAAGTTTTTGAAAGGATGTGATTTCACATGCGAGTTTTTCTTGGTTAAGGTTGGGGGTAAGTGGATTATGTGTTCTACGACTTTTTTTCTAAAATGAAAAAGATTGTTATCACCTTTGGAATTATGAGGGGATAAAAGTTATTTGACCCTTTTAAAAAAAAGAGATATAGGAAAATAAAGGTTATTATGATTATATAGTTAAAGAGAATAATAATGAATATTTTTAAAAGGCTCTTTTATAGGAGAGGAATAGTTGTATTTATTAAATAAAATATTAAGACAACCATTGTGAAAGAGTGTGTAATGGTTTGGAAACCAGCCCCTTGAAAGATTATATAAAGCATTTGTGTGGGACTTGGAAAACAACTTGAAGATCACTCAAATTTTGGTGGGCTATGGGCATTAGAGAAGGGGCATATAGACTATGTCCAACTTAGAGTACATGGTAAATATTGGATTGTCCTAGACAAGGTTTTGTGTTGAGTGTTTACTCTACAATACATCTTTTGCATGTTGTGTTCTAAATTAAATTGTTCCCTCTCGGAGTGTGTCATAACTATGAAGATCAAGACCACTAAAATCTTTCTAGAATAAGTGGTCATTCCAAATGATTTAATTCGAATAAGTATTGAATTTTTTGATAATTAAAATTATATAAAAATGAATCTAGATTGTTGATTAATTCATTACTTTTTGTATCAAGTTATAATAATTTATTTAAATTATATTTGATTATGATAAATAAAATTATAAAATATTTAAATTTATCATTTTTAAAATCTACTACGAATAATTAAATAACTCAAAAGAAAAATGAACATTACAATATAATTATGATATAAGGACTTTTATATCGAAAAAAGGTTGTTTCCTCATTCATTTTGATTTAAATTTGTTATAAAGTAATTGAAGGTCATAAGTATATGGATTAACAATATTGTCTCCCTCATTTTAAATTATTAGATAAAGGTTCTATTATATAGTCTAATTATAAATTTAAATATGGAGTGGCATTAATTTTAACGTGGTTAAATACATAATTTTAATGAATATAATGATTTGGATTTTGTCATTATAATTAATTTGAAGGGTAAAATAATTATTTTTTAATACATTAATTTAGTCTTTAGTGTGGAGTCAAAAAATAGAATAATGAGAATTATCTAAAATTGATTAAGTATAGAGGTTACAAACAACTCTTATTAAATCAATTATAAAATTTTATACTTACAAGTTACAATTTTCCTTGTTGATGTGAGTTGGTAACAATTCTTGGTGTATAATACAAATCTTATTAGAAAATTTTCTCCTTGAAAAAATGATAAAATTAATATGTTTATTGAGTAATCTCACACGATGTCTAAATGGTTGAACCTCAACCCATAAATCTAAGTTTCACATATTGACTTATATCCCCTACTACAATATTGGCATATTAATTAAAATACACATATTCCATTCAAGTGAACTTATTTTTGTATCAAAAGTCTCATCTTGTACATCAATTCTCTAACAATATATAAAATATATATAGCTATTGAGGGAAAAAGTGCATACCTTGTACTTTTATCTTTTTGTTTTGTGTCACTTTGGGTCAATATCTTGGATGCATGAATCTAGCACATAATTTGACTATTTTCGAGCACTAACTGACCCAAGACCTAATGCAATACTTTATCATGTAATGTCTCACTATTCAAAACTAATCTAATTTGGTATCCATTATATTCCCTATCTCAGATTCTATCCCATGAACTAGATCACAAACTTGACATCATTCCATTTTTTGAATTACAAATTAGTTTTATTTCAACCTGTCAACAATCCCATACATGATTCTAATATGTTAGAAAGTGCATAAGTTATAATTATGTGCCTAGGGCATGTCTTTAAAGGAATTATCCATAGGTGATTTTGGAAACACGTCTCTAGAGACCATTGTATTAAGACTATACAGTTGCATATCTATCACTAGTGCATTAACTCTTTTTTCTACATCAATCCATAAATGATTGACATCCATTATTAATGCACACACCAAGTAATTCTCTAGAGCAATCACTCATCATTCTACATCGAGTTTCCACAAAGATTTAATGATCAAATTAGTAGCATTCATTATCATCTCTTATCTCTTTTATCATTATTATTAATTTATTCTTGGAGCTCTTAACTAAGATGAAAATAAGTCTTGAACTTCAATTCTTGCATGGTATCCCCCATGATGTTCTTTAGTGTCATCATCATTTTATTTACCTTTGATATTATCATGCAAGCATGTGTTGTAGGTACCAAAGATACAATTCTATTCAGTACAAGAACATGAAAATATAGAAGGGATTGCACCCCTAGATAGGATCATGATCACAATTACATTTCAAAAATTATGCTTCTTTGATATCAATCATTGTAGCTTTCTAATCCAAAATTTAGTTTCAATTTTTTGGTATGGATCTTTTACCACATCATGACATCAACCAAAGTCCACATTTCTCCAATTTTAATATATACAACCCTATTCCATCTCTTTTTTTTTCGACATATGTCTAATTGTCATGTTGAAAATCACATACATGTTCCCTTTCCCCTTATATTTTAAGCTTGCTTTAATTATTTGAAATTTATTGAACACGATAACTATTCTACAAGTGGCATATAATTAAATAAGTTTGGTTTTGTGACATCACCATATTACAATCCCATTACCACTTGTCCCAAAGACTGATCATGATCCTTGGATGCCCTATTTTTTACGTTGGATAAAATTTACAAGTGTAGACTTGACCTGGGTAACTTTCGCAGTCATGGATATAAACATTGAACTTTTAAATTCAAGTTCAAAATAAATCCCACTAACTCCCTCCTACTAGTTGTTTTGAGCTAACTTAGAGCATATTTTCTTTTGGTTTGAGCGTGATGATGTATTTAAAGGCATTCACTCATTCATTTGAAAATTATATAGGTATTTATTGATCACATCTAGAGTTTGATTTGCATTCAAGGATTGAAAAGGCATTAGCATTATTATCATATCATTATAACATACATCATCTTAGGTACATTGCATGCTTGGTCATTATCTTTGATCTTCATTCATGCCATTAGATTGGTCCAATTAGGGATCTAATTGAAGAGAATGTGACCCTCACAATTCAATAGATTTCTTGAAGGTGTTCTTAAAAATCACCAATCCTAACAAAGATTTGCACATTAGAAGATCAAGATGAGAAAAATCTAACAATTATCTATCTGTCAACTTAGTCCCATGGGTGCAGTTCACAAACTAAACAATTTTCACTCTCATGGAGATCAATTCCACAAACACGAATTTGAATTGGAGCTACACACAATCAATTTGGATTTTGAGACACCTACTAGATAAGCCCTAAAAATTCTAGTGTTGTGGCAAATCAATTCCTAGCATCCTCAACATCATTTCCCCTTCTCAAATCCACCCAAGTACCACATTTAATTTCAATATTTAATTTAGCATTTATTGTTTCCAATCCCAACTCTTAAATCAAAAGTAATTGGTTATGCAAATGGTTTCAATTATTTAATTAACCTACATCATTTACATGGATTGTGTTTTTCCCTTATACTAATGTATATCTCAATTTAATTTACTTAAATTAATTTCATCAACTCAACTTAAAAAAAAGAATGAATTATATTAATTTAGTTGGTTGTTTACTTTCCTCTTAAAAACAACAAAATAATAAATAAATAATAAATAATCGTACAATAAATTTATATCTCGTTAGAAGTGATTAATATCTAAAATAATTCATTAATATAAAATGGTTATAATTTAATTGATAAGGATGATAGCATATTTCTAGATTTTGTCATCCACTAAGATTATAATTCATTACAGATGTAATTGCGTGAAATTCGAAGTTGAATCTTAGATAATTGATATTCTTATTCAACCTATTCATAATAATTAATTATATAAAATTCAATAAAATATTGATCTATACAAAAAAAAAGAATTTTTGACAATAAATTCATGCAAAGATGATGAGATGTAGCTTCCATTGTCCTATGTTTGGAATTAGATTCAAAACCACTTTGTCCGTCCATTTAAATTTATACATTTTTAATTTTCTAGTGAAATCCGATGCCCTCAGCTTAGTGGATGAACGTCGACGAGGAATGATCACACAAAATTTATAAATTTAATATTCTTGGAAAAAAACACATAAATTTATATTCGGCCGACATGAAAATCATTATCGCTAACTATTAACTATATGTGGACATGATTATCCTCGGATAATGTAAAATGGTTAATGTTCTATTTGTCTATTTATGTTTTGTTAGTCTTATTCTTTGTCATTTTTTAAAGATTCCAAATATAAAGATTTGAAAATAATATGATGAGGTTGGATATATATTCTTTTCAATACAGCTGTTTTTCATTTTTAAAAATTTAAAATAATTACAATTTTGAATATGTGGTCGTTATATTCAGTGTGAGAAATCATTCAAGATAGGAAAAAGGAGAAAGAAATCTTTTTATGGACTTTTTTTAATCAAATATTATAAAAAATAAATATATAAAGTTTTGTTTGTATGTTGTCAAATATGAGAGTCGTTGAGATTTAATTTTCAAGAGTTGATCTTCAAATCTAGTATTATGTTTCAAGCTTTATTTTTAAGTCGGTCCTATCAAAATTGATATTAAGTTTATCATTAGAGTAAATTGATGTTTTGATTTCTCTTCATTGAGTTTAGTCATTATAGGTCTTAGTTAAACTATTAAAGAACTTTTATCCTATTATAAGGAAATAAATCTCACCCTATGAGCTTTTATCTAGGTCTAATTAATCATGCAAGATAATTAATCAATCAAATTTAAATAAAAGAATTGAGAATGATAATGTAAAAAAAAATGTTGTCCTTTAATCAACTAATGTGTTGTAATTAATGTGACATAATAAGGATCTAGGTAATGAACCAATTATCAGATGACTAAAAAAGACGAATGGTGATTTTTAGTATGCCCTAGACAAATCCATGCATGTGGTCTAGTCTTAGTGGTGTGGTTATGTCCTAGTAGTGTAGTTATGTCATATGCTCACATTGCTCTACAAAACTTGCTCACTTATATGTCTAAAGATGGGTGATGTTGAGAAGCATGTTGGAGAGATTATTGGCGTATAAAGGGTAGGTGATGACTTCTTTGATAGGTAGTTAATGTCCATTGCCTATGTAGAAAGTTGGAAGACATGTTAAACATGCATGCAAATAGTTAGTTGATACATTGATGTGTAGTATATGATTTCGTATGATGCAAGCCTTGCGATACTTTCTAGTGACATGAATCAAATCTCTTTGATCATCGAGATTGATAAACAATGACTGAGGATTGTTCTTAAATACAAGATCCTAGGTATGTGCTCAATTCAAAATGTTTTTCTATGCAAACTGATAAGTAATAGTCATATTCTTTGAAAGGGTTCAACTTGAAAAAGTGATAAATAAATTTAACTTGGCATAACTAGGCCACAAGTGCATTCATGTCTAGGGGATAAATATGTACCCATCATCCAGTACCTCTAGAGGGAAACTTAAGGAAGAGACCAATCTTATTCAAGGTAAAACATATGCTATATTTTTGTAATAAGTTTAAAGTTGAAATCAACTCATGTGTAAAACAAGTGAAGATTAAACATTAAAATATTGCATTTATGACAAGGCTAAAAATAAATATAAAATAAAAGGTAAAAAGACAATCTAAACACTTTATCCCATACACTTACAATACAAAATTTTGAAACAATATTAATAAAATCTACAAATTGTTGGAGTTGATAGTGAACCCCACAACTCCCAAAAATCATCTACAACCAAAACACCTATCATAAACAAGAGATTAAAGAATTGATTTGCTATACAACCAAGAGAGATTGATCCACAAAAGCATTTGATATATCTTTTGTATTGATAATGAATGTGGATGCATGTGAATTATGAATAAAATACAAAGTAAAATAATGAAAGCTCATAAAAGCAAAAACAAACCTTAGATGAGGATTTGATTAGATTGTAACAAGTGTCCTAATATCTTGCAATGAGACAACTTGAACTATAAATAGCTCAATTTAATAATAAAAAACACTCCTAAGTTTAGCTTAAATGAATAGAGTAATAAGGAACCTAATAATTAATTAATGATTAATTAACTATCAAGTGATCGTCCTAATTGTTGATAGAACACCAACACACTAAGAGAGGGGGTGAATCAATGTATTTTAATTTTCTCAAATTAAACTAGTAGAAAATAATTAAGAACACGCATAAATCACACACACATAAGAAGACATCAGATATATGTGGAAAACCCTAAAAGGGAAAAACCACGATGAGAAAGTTGCTTGAGTCTACTACTCAAATCCAACCTCACAATAAAATCTTTTACAGATGTTTTATAAGCACCGACTTATAGGTACATTGAAACCCTATACAATGTTTGAGGCACCAACCTTAAGGTACACTGTACCCCTAATTGAGCACCAACTCAATTTCTTAAGGCACTAACCCTTGAATCCTTCAAGTTCTTATATGCAAACACTGGATCTTCTCTAACCTGAAATGCACCTTTTCAAATCATATACTAAATCTTTTTTCTTTGCCTGGTGTTCTTGTGAACCCTATCTTCTCATTTCTCTCAACTCACCTTATAATTTGTGTTCTCATTAACACTTCCTATCTATAACATATGATCAATTGAGTAACACTTCTACAATCAAGTTCATTGTGCATATCAACTATACACTTTTTAGATTTGCAGAATTCACTTAACAACAACAACCAACCAACATGACAAGACAATAATTATCTCCATAATTACATTTAACCCTAACTAAGTTTTGCATTCCATCAAAACTATCTCTTGAATGATTTTTTAAAAGATGCAATCAAATCAACCTATTCTTTGTAACTGTCTATCATATTTTAACTCCAAAAAGTAGTTGTTTGCTCGCTTTAAATATCGACCATTGATCTTACCTTTACCACCATCTTGAGTGGACACGTGTCATCATCACGCGCTATTGTAGTTGATGATTGAGGGGACATGTCTCTTTGTGTGATATTGTGATAGCCAGCCAATGAGAGGACACATGTCATCATTGTGCATCTTCATAGTTGATGATTACGAAAACAAGTGCCTCTATGTGATCTTGTGATAGCCATTTTATCTCCTACTTCAATGTGCACCATTGATTTTGAAATCTCATGGAATAGAAAACATCAACTTGGACACACATAAACATTTTGTGTTCCCACACAATCAAGATTGGGACTCGCCATTACTTCCACAAAATACCGTAAATGCACCATTTCTTTGACAGACGTCATGTAGGATATGTGGTGTGATTTCACAATCTTACACTAGCAAAGACCCTTGAGTTTTCTTCCTTGTGAACATGCAGTAGTCATTGATCTTGAAAGACCAATTGTGCACCGTTAGATCAACATTAAAATTCTTGGACTTTAGTCTTCTTCACGAACATAAGATGAAATACCACCCAATCCTATAACCACTAGAAAACAAAGCCGGTAATATGACGATGATGATGGATTAAGTTGTCACTTAAGTGACTTCTCATCGGGGGCAGTAGTTCAATGTCAAAATATAACATAAAGTGTCGAACAAAATAATATTTAGGCTTTAGAAGAATTAGGACTAAAAGCCTACCAAGAACACAAATCCTAACATTGATCAGTCTAGAGAACATCAAAGAACTAGAGAACCATGTAGAGATGTTGGTCATCAACCTACAAAGATCAACCTATGCTTTAGAATCATGATCTCATGAATGGATTCCAAACATGCTTCAACTTTACAGAGACATCAATGGCAATTGCTTCAATTTCATAGCATCCATTGATATCAATGACAATAATGCCAACAATCTCCCCCTTTGTGATTGATGGAAACATTTGAATATGCATGACAACACTTGAATGATCTTTTATTGTGCCTTTGATTCTTAACTTCATTATCTCAAGCCTATCTCTAGCATTTGCCAACAACACTATTCTCCCACATATGCATTCAACAACACTACTCTCTTTTTGTTTCTCCTTACATATAGAATACCTCTCCCCCTTTATCTCTTGCCTAAATTCTCCCCATTTCATAGTACTTTCATAGTAATATTTTCCCCCTTACTACGTTTGTGCACACCAAACACTAGAAACTATCATTCTTCCCCTTTGACATCAATTATAAAGGTATTTACAAAAAAGAACTCCCCACAACTGTAATACTAGGGATAAAAGAATACTCTGATATAAGCTCTCCCTGGGTGAATATGTTTTGTATTTGAGGAGAGATAAGAGAGGGAAAAAATCCTAACTTATGCCCGAGTCGTTCAAATAACTCCTTTGGAAGAGGTTTTGTAAATATACCTGTCAGTTGTTCTTTTGTAGCAACATATTCCAATTGTATTTCCTATTCAATAATTTTTTCTCTGAGAAATTAATACTTAATCGATATGTACTTGCTACTAGAATGCATAATTGGATCCTTTGAGATGTTTATTGCACTAGTATTATCATAATGAATCTTAACCGACCCATCAAAAACCACCTTAATATCTTGTAGTGTTTGCTTCATCCATAACACATGAGTACAACGAGATACAACAATGATATATCCAGCTTCAACTGTTGATAAAGAAATTGAATCTTGTTTCTTACTCAACCATGCTACCAATCTATTTGTTGGAAAGAATGCACCACCACTAGTTCTCTTTCTATCATCCACTCAACCAACCCATTTTGCATCACTGTATGTAGTCAAATTGAAGTCATCCCCAATAGGATACCATAAATCATAATCTAGTGTACTCTTCAAGTATGTGAAAATCCTCTTCACAACTTTGACATGTGTCTCCTTAGGAGCAACTTGAAATTTAGCAACCATGCAAATAGCTTGTATGATATTAGGCCTTGTTGTAAGATATAAGAGACTTCCAATCATAGATCTATGCAAAGTTTGATTTGCTAAAATAGATTCATCATCTTTGTCGAGCTTACATCTAGTGACCATTGGTGTAATGACTAGCTTACAATCTTCCATCTTAAATTTCTTCAAAATTTTAGGTTCACATATTTAGTTTGAGAAATGAAAATCCATGTATCTAACTAGTTGACCTATAAGCCAAGAAAAATGTTAATTCCCCTAGCATTGACATCTCAAATTATTTTTACATTGTGTTAGTGAAAGCTTTGCACATAATAACATTATTACTACCAAAATTTATGTCTTCAACATAAACAATAACAACCAACATATGTTCACCTTCACATTTGAAATATAGATTGTTGTCAACAATACCTTTCTTATAGCCTTGTTGTTGAAGATATTTTTCTAGCTTGGAGCACCAAGCCCTAGGAGCCTATTTTAGACCATACAGAGCCTTCTTCAGTCTATGCACAAGGTCTTTGTTTTGAATCACCTTGAATCCCTTGGGTTGCTGCATATAAACTTCCTCATCCAGATATCCATTAAGAAATATAAACTTTACATCCATCTAGTATACTTTGATTTTTTTATAAATTGAAAATGCAAGAAACATTTTAATGGCTTCAAGCCTAGCCAGAGGTGCAAATGTTTCCTCAAAATCTATTCCCTCAAACTGAGCATATCCCTTGTAGACTAATATAGTTTTGTTTCTAGTTATCTTCCCATATTCATTTAGTTTATTTCTAAACACCCATTTTGTGCCTACGACATTCTTATCAGTAGGACTTGGAACAAGTTCCCAAGTCTGATTTTTCTATATTTGACTAAGTTTTTCCTTTATAGCCTCAATATAGTTCTCATCCTTACTAGCTTCTTCATAGGATTTAGGTTCTATTTTTAGACAGTAAAGAATAATTTACCTATTCTTGTTGTGCAAGCTTTTTCCTTGTCATGACACCTTCAATTTTATTTCCAAGAATTTGATTCTCAAAATGATCTATTTTGGCATACTTAGGTGGAGCCTTTGGAGTAGATTTTGGTTTCTCTTCTTCATTGGCATCATTCTCCTCTTGTGACTCTTCTTTTGCAGCTTCTTCTTCTTCATAAGCAGGGACCTTCGAATACATGTCACTTTTATGTGACAACTGATATCAATCTTCATCCACTTTAACATTCATACTTTCAACTATCTTGTGCAACCTTTTATTGTAACACTTATAGGCTTTTCTTGTAGTTGAATAACTAAGAAATATTCCTTTATCAAACCTTGTCTCAAATTTACTCAAGTTGTCTTCATCCCTTTTAAAAAAAAACTGCTTCCAAATATTCTAAATACTTCACAGATGCAGTTCTTCGTTTCCATAATTCATATTAAGTCTTATCATGATTTACTCTTAATTTTCCTCTATTAAGAATGTAAACAGTAGTATGAAATGCTTCCTTCTAGAATCCATCAGACAATCTAGCTTCATTCAACATTATTTTAGCCATTTCTTGAATAGTTCTATTCTTTCTCTCAACAACTCCATTTTGTTGAGGTGTTCTAGCTGCAAAGAAATGTCCTCTAATTTCATATTTTCCATAATACTTATCAAGTTCATTAGAATCAAATTCTCCACCTCTGTCAGACCTTAATAATTTTATCCTTGAACCAATTTCATTCTCAACCATAGCCCTAAAAATTTTAAATCTTTCTAAATCTTGAGATTTATCTTTAAGAAAAGTTACCCATGTCATTCTTGAAAAATCATTTATCAGCAACATGAAATGTCTTTCTCCATTGATGCTTTTAGTTCTAGTTGGTCCACACAGGTCTGTATGTATCAACTTTGGGGGCTTTGAAGTTGAATATTATTTTTTCTTGAATCTCACGCTTGTTTTGTTTCCTTCATGGCATTCTTTACAAAAAGTACTTGTTGGTTTGCCAATACTAGGCATATGCCTAGAATTGCATTCTTCTTGATGACTTTCACTAAATGGTCAAAATTATGAGGCCCATTTTAGTCTAGAATGGTTCCTAACTAAATAGTCCACTAAACCCTTGTAAAGACTCCATTTAATTATCAACCAAGGCTAATGTAAACTTGTGATGACGTTGGTATTGTATGTGCATCCAAAGATTTTATATTGCCTATACCATCTAGTATAGGTGTTTACACATGTGGGAAAAACATAAAACTGCAAAGCAATAAAGGGAATTAAACCTAGAACTATTTCTATGGGTACCTACAACTCAAGACTATGACTAGTTCACTGTCAAGAATGAATTTTATAACTAACACTGCTAACTTTGACTCACTCGAGAGTATAATGCATTGAGACAAATAAAACATAAAGTAAAATACAAGATCTTATTCGTGATTTCATTCATGTACACAACATGAAGAATTTGACTAAGATAACTGCAATAATGAAATTAACTATTGTGTGTGGTACATGCAAGCATGGGGCCTTGTACAATTTTTGACATTCTTGGATTCTAGTCCCAATATACCTTGACGAGGTAAAAAAAGAGAAATTCCTATTTTCAGAGGAGAGTATTAGATGAATAGAATATAGAATATAAGAGAGAAGTAGTTATAGAGCCAACAAAAGAAAGATATTCACAAGAAACCCTAGGTTTCAATATCTAATTTTGAGTATAGCCATTTTGTATTGTAATGATTTCGGTTTGATCCGAAGAGCTTGTAATAAAATTTGCAAACTTTGAAGAGTGTGTGATTAAAGGAAGAATCAACCTTAGTGGAGTGTCTCCTTATGTGTGGTATGTATTTCTAGATGTATGATTGATTAGTTTTTCAACCAAAAGTTTGTAAAATATGTGCAAAGCCTTTGCATGGTATCTTTTCAATATAATAAAGGAAATGTGTAGGTATGCTTAAGGATTACTAAGTATAACCTTTTAATATTTTGCAACTATCTATTGTCTTTCTAAATGAATGTGTAGAACCCGAATTGCCTATGCATTTCAAAATCATAGTCTTTTGTGGTGACTTGATTAAGTCATTTCCTTGTTTTCAGTTATTGCATCTTTGGTTAAATCTAGAGACCCTATTTACCAATGGATAAAGGCACCAATTTGTGATTGGTTTTCTTTCCTATCATCCTCAACACACTCCAAACACATCAACTCAAAAAATATTTAAAGTTTTACTTTTTGTGTTTTAATGTCATGGCTGAATGAATACAACAATGCAAGGTTGTATTATAAACTCATTCTCAAACACTTATATGATATATTATCTATTAGTAAGATGATCAATGTTACTTATCCAAACTAGCACACAGGTATATTGTAACACTAGTATTGGGATAGAGTGTACATTGGGTATAGTTTTTTGTAAGACATTGTTTAGTGTTTTAAATAATCAATTTTGCATCTGAGGGAAAACCACTTTAGTCTTGCATAGCCAAAAGTGAAGGAGGTTTTACCCAACTCAATCATTGGTCCTTAGTTTCCCAACCTAAAGATAGGTCTATGATAATTTTCCAAGTTTGAAACATTGACACCTAGAAGATTATCAAACCTTAGGGATTTGGGGCAAACATCTTCAATCACCAACAGGTTCCATGTCCCAATTTCCTCTTGCTTCCTAGTTCCTAACATTCCTATCTCTACAGTCCCTCTTCACTTTTGGTCAATGATCTTTCTCTGACATCGACTCTTGTGCGCTTCAATGAAGGTTCTTAGGTCCCTCTTAGACTCACACCCCTGCTATACACCAAAAGTTCTAAAATTTAGGCCAAGGCTCACCACACTCTAGAAACCCTCAAAAAATGCATTCAACAACCCCAAAAACATCCAAATCATCATTAAGGAATTGATTTGACTCCTATAAACTCTTAAAGGTGTTTTCTTGGTCAAAGATCCATTATTTCAATTTTTGGGCATGATTTAAAGTGCAAGGGTAATGATGAAAGATATGCACAACCATGTTGTCATTATGGGGTTGTTGAAGTTCTTCCCACTGAGATCCACCTATGTAGATGTTGGCTACTCATTTTGAAGGCCTCAAGACCTTACATGACCCCCACCTGGACTAGATTTGTAGGTTTATCTTCCTCCTAAGATTCCTAAGTACAATTGGATGTTGGAATCTAAAAGCTATAAATGATAGTTTGTAAAATGTTTGGTCTTTGCTATTTCTAGATGTTTATATGTCCTAGTTTTCTCTAGGCCTTTGAACCATGCCAATTTGGTCCATTTTGGGAGCATTGATGTCTTTTGGAATCAAAAGGAGGTTAATCTTGTAAGTGATGTTTGTAATAAAATATTTCCATGATAGTTTATGTTTTTTAGAGGGTTTTTATAGTCTTAGCTAGGGTTTATTCCTTGCCACATTTGTTGGCATAAGTTTAGTACTAGATTTGATGAATATAATACCATTCTAATGCATTGCAAGCCTTTTGATGATCTTTTTTATATTGTACATGGATGTATGCAACTCTATAATGGATTGTTAAGCATGTCTTGTTGTTAATATCACAATTTGTCGTTATGTAAATGCATTGCTTGTTATCCCTTATGGTTTTAGCTTTTTTTCCTTTGATATACTATGAATATGTGTAGCACCATAAATTATCACCCTTGACAATTTCACACCATGTTTTGCTGCCCCTTGAGTAATTGAACCTAATTGACATGTAATTTCCTAAATTATGCATTTCGTGGCCCCATTTTATCATTTTTTTGATAATTTTCAAGCACAAAACAAATGCATTCATTTAATATTTTGCTACTGACTCCTTAATTCCCAAAAAATAGGTCCAGGATATTGATGCCTAGGGCGCCTATGTCCCCCTATTTCAGCTCCAAATTCAAATTATATCAAAGGAAACCTTTTATTATTTGAATTTCAAGTATCCATTGTTGGCTACTAGGATTTAATTTTGGGGAAGTTATAATAATTGCATATAAATACTTAGCCATTTCATCATTTGAAAGATATCTAGCATTATTGAGCAAAAAATATTGTTAACAGAATTATCAAGCAAGTCAAGAGAAAACTTTTATAGATTTATTGCAACAATTCAAGATCCAAACATCATTTCAAAGTGTGTATGCGAGTTTATTCATGTTTATGTTTTTATATTATTTGTGAAGATTAACCCTTGTAGGTCTCCAAGCAATTCAAGCAAAAAAGATCCAAGCCTTGAGGAGATTTGTATGAATTCAATCCTTTAAGTAAGCCATTGGAGGGTGGTGAGTTTCTGTCCATTATTGATTCATCATTCCTTTTTATCATTTAGCCCTATCCCTCAAAAGGATAGGTTTTCTATCATTGACATTGCCATTGTAGAAGTGGAAACACTAACACAGGGTTTGACTAAAGCCATCCCCTAAATGGAATAACCCTTTCTCTCTCTTTGAATGTGCAAGTTTCATGTCCAAAGAGGATTGAAAGAAGTTTGAAGATCAATTATTCATTGTTGCAATCAAACCCTACATCTTGACAACACACAAAAACTCAATTATTTCAATATCCGACAGTGCGACAAGTGGAAAACAAAAGCCTCGATCTAACATTCAAGGACTATGAAATTATATTTAAAATCCCCCTACAGAGACATAGGCATCCTGGGCAACTCAGTCTAGCATTTTCAACACCAAATTTATATTATAGGTGCACAATATCTTGCTCAGTCCATTTTTGTAGTCCAATTTCCTTTGCGACCTTCCAAATGTTATTTTTACATCAGAACAATCATTTGATCATTAGGCTAGTTGAATAATTGCATTTCATCCTTAAGTCCATTTAAGATTTGGTCAAGGGCAGGTTGAATCACCTTTCAGGTTGTAAGTCAGTCCTATACCTTGTCCAAATCCATCAAACCCCCCCTTTATTTAATGAAATTGGGAAAAGGTGTCAAACCCCCACAAAGGGGGATCTCCCCTAAAGGGTCTCACCATTTCCACCATTTCAATATGTTATCTAATGGATGTAAGGAAGCTAAGGTAGAAAAACAACTTCCTACACTAATCTTAAGAGGAGGATAATACAAAACTTTTACAAATCTTTAACAATTACAAAAACTTGAACATAAATAAACATAAATATCATGTGCATACTACAACACAATGATTTATGTGGGGAAAAACCTTTTGGGAGAAAAACCCCACACTCCAAAATCCACCCAATATATTATTTAGAAATCACAAAGATTACAATATACATGCAGAGCAAGCTTCTCACAGGAGTATCACCAACTAGAGATCCAGAGGCAACATGACCACTATCAAACTCTCATAATACATCACAATACACAACTGCAATTTAATGCCATCATAAAATAGGGTTGCCTTTTAGGGAAATTCAAGCTAATAAAATATCGACCATTAGATCTAAGACCTAATGATGAACAATCCAAATTTACAATAATAAAATATAGATAAAATTTTCCTTTTGGGGGTGCTACCTTTGGGCTCCCGTTGGGGCATGCTGCCCCCATAACCCCAACTGGGGGGATGATCCCCCCAGACCCCTCGTGAGGGGGGAAACCCCCCACGCCCTCCCATTGTCGACGTATCAACATTACCTTATGTAATTGCAAGGTTGAGATACATTATCTCAACAATGGATAAACAATGGCCTTTGAAACATTTAACTAATCATACTGTAAAAAATGAACTAGAATAATTTATTAGTAATTTAGGATTAAGAGTAAATTCCTATGTAATTCATCATTCAATAAGTTTAAATAGGGAAATATCATTTGTGAGCCTTATTAGGTTACCCATTTTAGTGAATCATGTCCTTGTGCCCTCATTTGTGCCCTCATCTTGTATTTCTTACAATGATGTTCTCATTAGCTATATAAGAAGTTTTACATAGTTGGTTAGTTTGTGACCCAATGATAGTCTTTGGGGTCAAACATATATTGGATACAGTTGCAACTCTTCATATTGTCCAATCTTATAGTATCTTCAATCCTATTTAGGATACCTCTAGGGATACCCTTTTGGGTTTAAACTATGCTCAAAGTACACAAGAGATTATCCACTCTTGTTAATTGGCCTTTAACCCTCTTCAGTCTATTGATGATCCCTTTTCTTTTTACCTTCTTGATGACACTCCTTGGCCTTGAAGGTGAAACAATAGTTCTAGGAGTGTGGAGCAATGATTTTAGGATCCAACAAACCCATTCACTAATCAAACTTGATAAAATAATAAATTAAATAATTATTTAGAAAATAATCACAAAAAAATATGAAAACATTTTCAATTGAAAGATAAATATCTTGTAATATTGTTTTATTTTAGATGCCAAGAAATGTCTAGTTTACCAACTTCACCCAAAATAATTCCCATTCTCATCCCTTAAAATATCAAACCATCACACTTAAAAAAACTTATACACTAGGGAAAAAACCTAGTTACCGCCCATGTTCCAATAATCATTCATTGATACATGCTAATTAAAAGTCCACTAAAAAATTCCAAATGTACTAATAGTTGTCCACTTTATGTCCAGTAGTTACAAAAAAAGTACTTTATTGGAGGAGTCGTGCAACTTTATTGGTATCAATAGTGCACAATTACGAGGACATCTGTGCATATGTTTTGGATCAATTGTGCAAATTTTGTGGTGGAAAAAACAAATGTTTATCAAGGCACTAGAGAATGTGTATTTGACGTCAACTTGAAATGACCACTTTTTGACCTTTATGTACATAATGAATCTTCTCGTGTTCGTTGTAACTACCTAAAAGTCAAAACAATACCTATAAGCTCTTAAATCACACAAAAAAAGCCCTAAAAAGTTGTTGAAATCCAACATACCATTTAAGAACTTAAGATATGCAAAATTACAATGCTAGTACTCTTCCCCAATAACCTTTTTATAAACCATAAAAACTAAATATAATATCCTTAACTTTAATGACAAAATATAGTTTCTTTTCCATTCTAAACCCTCCCTAGCTCGTGCAAGGGAGGGCCAATGGCTGTTAAGACCAATCTCTGGTCAAGTCAAATTTAAGAACACAATACAACTCCATAAAATTTGACTCTAACTATGCATTGCATATAACCACCTTTCATGAATCCCCCAATTAATTAAAATTAAAATAACCCCCCATATATTAAAAAAATGTAAAACCCCTAGTCAACATAGAGACCAGCAAGTGCGTATATTTTTGTCGCACGTGCAAAAATTCCTTAGACCATCTAGTCAAACTTATTTATCCATCTACAAAACCACTCGGCGTTTCAAAACTGCTTTTTATAAAACCAGACACGGGTTTTCTACCAGCTTCAATCATTAACGCGCCATAATTTCACCCGGAGTTCAAATTTTTTTTGCCCCGCCGTAAAAGAGTAAATTAAAAATTAAAATTACCCTAGTAAATTCAGAACGCGTGGTAAAAAGGTGTGTACCATATATACAGGATACAGAATGTAAAGAGTATATATGTACGGTACCGTATGTAGGTATTTAAGCCAGGAAGTTACCTTAATTACTATGAGTATTTGTTACCAACGGTCCTGAAGTACAAATACATATAAATACCCGTATAAAGGATGAATATACAATGTATATGTACGGTTGGGGATGTAAGTGTTCTTTTGTCCACGTGGATTTTAAAAAATGGGTTTTTGTTGTCCACGTGGATTACAAAATTGGTTTTCCTTTGCCTCGTATAAAATTTCTTGGGGAATGTGAAACGTCCGGATTGAAAACATTGGGGAAGGCCAAAGTGGGAGTTTGGCAATACCCACATGTCAATCTGTGCGTTCCATTGCCTGTGAAAATATTACATGTTATTTGTATTCGGGAATCTTCCTCTTTCTTTTAATTTTACCGCTACCCTTATCACCAGCGAAATACCTTTTAACCAGTATAGAATGTCGCCCAAATTACAGAAAATTGCCCTTTTGTCACTGTAGATTGATGCCCCTACGAGGGAAGGAGACTTTTTCTGGGCCTAACTTAAATACAGGCGTAGAAAATGGTTTTGAGATCCAATTGACAGGCCTGCATGGTTGTAGAGTTGTAGAACTGTGAGCGAAAAAGTCTTAAAACAGAAAATTTTCCGTGGGTATCCTAATTCGAAAATCAATAAATGACAGCGTAAATGAGCAAAAAGATTTTCTGGGGATGCTCTGAATGAAATGATTGCAAGAAAGGGATAGCCATAATTTGATATGGTGCAGGCTTAAATTGAGAAACAGGTGTGTTTGTTGAGTCAAGTGATAGGTTTAAAGGGTTATAGAATTGTCAGCGAAAAAGTCTGAAACCGAAAATTTTCCTTTCTGGGTGTCCTAATTTAAAGATCAATAAATGACAGAGTAAAAGACCTAAAAGTTTTTATTGGCGTGTGCTGCGTCGAATCATTATAAGAAAGGAATAGCCAGAATTTGGTTTGTTACTGGTCTCCCATCCATTCCTGTCTTGGTATTTTGTGGATTGAGCTGCATTGTAAAAATTGGTCTTTTGAGAAAAACGCAACCCCAAAAGTACTGTCTTGGGATACATACATTATTGAAATCCTTGGGCTGTAGTTTTGTTAGTTGTATTACATTGAAAGCTTTCTCTTTTGAGTTATAGTCGCGTCTCTCCAGAGTCTTGTTTTGGGGCGTACGCATCCTACATCTCCACTATATCTAACCAAGCGGAAAATCCTGAATAAATACAAGCAAACGGGAAATCCTTGTTTTCTTTGGGGGATTTTGATCCTATTGGGAATCATATTGGAAGATTTGCTGAGAAGTGCGTCCTATTAGAGGATCAGTGAGAAGGCTGTTTGGGGACTTCTTGATCTGAATTTGGGTACAGAAAGGATTAAATATGGATAGGTGGAGGGAGTTTTTTGAGGGTGCGAAGACTGATATGTGTACGATAATTGAAAATGCCATTGCAATTGCAGCATCTGATTGTCCTCAAGAATTGAGGGCGAGGAGGGACAGGATTGCTCAGAGATTGTTCTCTTGCGGGTTTGTTAGGTGTGGGGAATGCAGTGCATTGACTTTGGCAGGGCCTGATTCATTTAGTGAAGGTGATAACATAAAAGGAGCAGTAGTTCTTCCCAGATGTGAAGGGCAGCAGAATCATGCAAAGGGTTGTAGGGATGATGGCAGTCCTAGTAGCAGCAACGAGGTTGAGAGAAACAGGGCTAGTAATTACAGCTATGATGAGGCCGAAGCCCTTACAGAGGAGATAGAGGAGGAGTCAGAGATTATCAGAGAAGTTGAAAGAATCAAGGGAATCCTGTTAAATCCTGACGAGGTATTTTCCTTTTGGGTGCTTCTAAAATTCACTAGTTTCAAGATCAATTTGTTTCAAGTTCTATCTCGGTTATTTAGGAGTACTTCTGATATCTTATGGTACCCTTTAAGCCCTAAAACATTAGCAACTTAAGGTTCAGTTTAGGGCATAGTAGATCCATTTTGGTTTTTTATTTTCAGATTGGACACCTGATTGTCAATTTATCACGTTGGATGTGTTTCTTTTCTGAACTAATCCAAGGTAGCTGTAGGTCATAAGCATTATATTGGTGTTTTACCAAATCTAGAACATCAAAGCACAGATTAGGGTTCATTCAGCTCATATAGATGATTTGTCTGAATGGCAAACTCCCCCAAAATTACTATATCTCTTATGGCTCTGAAACCCTGCGCAAAATGCCTACATAGGATTAAATGGGGTCATATGTTCTATTTTAAGATAAAAGTTTTTTTTTGTTTTCGTGTTTAGCCTTTGAAGTTACATCATTTGGGGTGAAACTAGAAGCCTTTGTGTTTGTTTTCGCTCCCCTACCATGATTTATAGTTTAGTGCCTGTAGTTTTTCTGTTTAGTTTGAAGTTAAGTGTGCGTATATGATTTACAAGTGCATGCAAGGAAGCATTAAACTATTTTTTTTTAATAGAAACCATTTGTTGAATTTATGCCACTCTTTCCTTTGCCATGTGCAGTCAGAAAAACAGCTGAATGAGTCTCTGAGAAGACTAGAGTTGATGCAACTTTCTGTAGACACTCTTCAGGTATGTTTTCATTTGATTTAAATAAGTATTTTAAGTATGTTTTGTCTTTGAGCGAGTAGAAGAATGCTGTTTACTAATGAAATGTGGTAAGCAAGTGCCTCCCTGATAATGCCTCCTGTTCTGTACTATGATGAAATTGTGTTGAGTAGAGTGCTGCCTTGATATTGCCGTTGCTTTGTTATCCTTGGGGAAGTCAAACAGGGGTTGGTAGACATGGTTCTCAATGAGAAGGGTTTCTCCAAATGATGCTTGATGTTCAGAAATCCAAATGCATAATAGCTAGTCACCATTACCAGCCATAGGAGTATTTATTTTAAAAGAAAGTTCTACACAAATACTATATTTTGAGGAGTGAAAATTTGCACTACCATGTTACTAACGGAAATAGATTGCTCAATTTAAGTTTTTCAACCATTAATATTTAGTAATCATGGTGTAGACCTTGCAAAATTTCACTTTTTAAAGCCTTTGTGGTATATGGCTATAAAGTTATAAACTATTGTAATGACATGGGAATTCAACTCAAGGTTGTGCATTTGTTTGTTAGAATTGTGTCCAATGGTTGGGTTCTGGGTCTGTGATTGTTTGTGTTTTAGAGCTGTAAATTACAAATGCTTACAAATGCTTTGCTTCTGGTGCTATTAAATGGAATTTCTAAAGATGGTTATATTCAACTTCTTGTTTGCACTTTCTAATTTTCATTGTATAGTTATTCAATCTATATTTTAGAGTTCTCTTTGTTATTGAAAATTTC